>JAYDZE010571780.1:0-11807 GCA_034509125.1 Monilaria moniliformis
TAAATGTAAATTTTTCGAACCAATAGAAAAACATGTGTTAGGATTTATCTTTTCCTATATGTTTTTCTTGCGTTCTATTTGTAGGAATTGCATGATAATTAGTATGTAATTAATTTCCCATATTATTACTGTAGAGATCTCGGGAAGGGGATTCTTTCATTGGAATTTAAAAGTAAACCCCAGCATTTTTTGTTCTTGGTTTGACAATGGTTCGTGTTGTCTCATCCATCTTGAAGCTAATTTGTTGTCACTTTTGCATTTAAGTTCTTTGTCTAGTTTTCGCACCTTGTTCTGATATTTCCCTGTTCAGAACCTGAAGGTCTCGTGCATATTCAATTTTAAAGCCATTGTTGTTTGTTACCTAAACTAGAAAGTAGATTAGTTTCTTTTCCTAGCATAGTTTGTTGAGTTTATTTATAGTCTAGTCAATGTAGTTGTCAGTTTTAATGGTCATTTGTTGTTTTTTATTAACCTTGTCAATTCCAAGAATTGTTTTAAAATAACACATTTCAAGTTTCGAATTTTCTATACTCGGTAGTAACCCTAGTGACGTCTCTAGAACCTTCAAGTTGCCCAGTTTGGTTCCGAAGTTTTACTTGTTAATTCTGTTGAGTTCAGTTGCTAGTTTGATTTGTTTCTCACACTTAGTAGTTTGTTTACTTCATGTATTCTCCCCACCATGAAATTAGGCGTGGCGGCAGGTGTAGGAAACTTTTAGCAATTAACGTTGCTCGTGGGTTCGACACCCCATTGAATTATACTAACTTAACAGTATTTTGGAAAATATGAAACAATATAAATTTTATTGATAGGTTGATTTGATCTTTTCCAACGAGGAACCAAATTTAGCATCTATCGCGTGCGAACGTGAAAACACTGCGTTGAACGTATAAAGTTAATGCGTTCACTACTAACTTAACTGCAATTAAAAAAAATGAAAATTTTCCAGCTTTTAGAATGCGAACACGTCGCAATACAATGACTGAAAATGGTTCTCATGTTCTCACGATAAAAAGTTTCATTTGAACTCTCCTTATATTATAGGGGTTAGGTTACAACTCCATTTTGAAATAAGATTCTTTATGCTACATGATGAATTCTAGATGAAAATGATGAATTCAAAAACTGAATTTTTTGTTCTTCATGCAATTTGATCGCAGATTCACGAATTTACCCAACAAAGTAACAAATCCATTATAAATTTGTACAAACTAAGAGTTGAAAATAATTTTTAATATTTATTTTCGAATCCCTATAATCCATGCAATATATATAGTAGGTATTCAGAAATTACATAAAAATACTCAATCAAAAATTTACACATAATTAACTTTAACATTTTATCAAAATTACATAACTCAAAATATTTTTTTATTTGATAATAATAAGAATTAAATTTTATATATATATATATATATATATAGGTGTTGGAAAAACATCGGTACAATCTAAATGTCTTGATTGATACCAAAATCTTAGATGATAAATCATGTGTTTTAATAGGTCATATCGCATATATTAGGGAGCTAAGTCAGTTTAATTTATAGTGATCAAGTTAAGCGCAAATTAATTATTTAAGTATCAATCTCACAACTGCTTTGGATTCTCAGCTATAAAGAAAACAACTAGGATTCTTCAGTTAGGACCAAAGTCCTGAAGATACACTTGCTGTTGAAACACCAAAGAATAAATTGAAGAAACAACAAAAATTGAAGACAACAGACAAGAAGACAACTGGTAGAACACCAACTAGAAAACGTAGTATCTAACCATGAAATAGCTACACCAGAACATAGTTATGTCCTATACAACTAGCACAATTGAAGTTGATGTCTAAACAGAAAGGATCATTACAACCAACATCTATCCAATTATCTAAGAAAGAGTGTCTATAGCGACTACGTACGTGTGTATCCCCTGTGTGTTTGTATCCCGTACAACCTTCTCAATGATTGGATCATATATGGATTAGTACCACATATTAAGGATCCAAAAAATGCACATCAAATACAACTAGCACAATTGAAGTTCATGCATGTTGGTTGTTAGGTTACAATCAAGGATCCAAAAAATGCACATCAAAATCAAATACAATATATTTTTAAATGAACGCGAACTAACATTTATGCAGATTCAGCCAGAGATAAATTCCATTGCTATTATTGATATAAGTAGAATGAAGATGAAAAAATATAGATAGGTGTCTGCATACCCTACCCTACAAGCCATAGCCACATAAAGAAACAATGTGAAATCCTCTAGAATGCAGTTGGTGTTTCAAAGTGTGTCCTATTTTACGTTTGGAATATTTTAACATTATTACTATATATATAATTTCCCTCAAAGCTCACTGATTGTAACAAGAAGACCAGAGAATTCATCAGCCATAGATATATACCATGAATATGAATCTCAGAAATGGTTACAAAATAACAATCAAAAATCATCATTTAGTCCGAGCAATATTTTCGTCCCTTCTTCACTTCATCGATCAGTAGCAGAAATCAAGGTCTCCCAAAAGTGTTGAGTATAGTTTCCACACAAATAAAGATCATGACCGATAGGTCAAAATTAAATCACATAATTGTTGAAGCTAATTCTTAAGTTTAACGATAGAACCTCACAAACAAATTACTTGATGGCCTCAGTCAATCTATCTCGCAGGATCAACACATCAAGTTTTGAGATATCCTGGGCCTGCAACAAGACTTAAATAAACTAATCAACCCAAATCCAACATCTTTAATATGCACCATATTTTTGTCTCATAGATTTTACCTCAACCTGGATTTTGTGGACAAGTACGTCCTTCATTCTGGTTGAGACACTGCTAATCACATCGAGCTCTCTCTGCTGCAACTCTGCAAGAACTCGTGATATCCCTAAATCAGATCTTTGGCTGCTATGGCAGATGAGAATCTCCATTCCATCCGAGACTATGTTTACTATCACATTATCATCTCTGCCATTTGAACCTCCTACGCCTGATGAATCCAACCAACTCTTCAACTTGTTTCTGCGAGTTTTCAATTCTTGGATATTCTTCTCCATCTTCTTTATGTGACTAGCAGCTTCTTGTATTTGATCACAAACACTGCGTTTTCCCTTGAATAAAAAATCATGAAGACAAACGTTACCCAAATAAATAAGGACCAGTGTCAATTCATCATACTATTAATCTAGAATTTAAGTTCTCTGCAAGTTCAATCCATCTAAAATCTAGGGTTTGACTTTTGATCTAGAACATGGCCTGCAGATTTGGATTATCCTATCCCATGCATCCCAAAAAAATTCACATGATAAAATAAATAATTTAGAATCAGTTCACCTTGATCTGGTGATGAGGAAGAAGGGAGCGGAGAGAAGCATAAAGTTGTGACATTTCTTGCCTCCTCTTCCTCTCCACCTCTCGATGCATAACCTTCTTGCTATTGCACCCATGGCTGCTGCTCTCTTTTTGCCTTTTCCCACACAAGTCCAAATCTTTCCTTTTCCTCACTTCTCTGTCCTTGCTGCCGATAGAGAAATTAATTAAATTATTTTCCAAGAAGTTGTCATCCGTGATCAGATAATCCTGGCCGATTTGGAATCTTTCTTGAGGAGTAGTTGGGGTTCCGAAAGCTAACTGATGATCATGACTGGGTTGTACAGGGAACATCTCAATTGAGTAATATGAGGATCTTCAAAATCTTATTTTCAATGAAGCTCGAATTCAAGAAGAGGATTCGGTTGGTTTAGTGCGTGGAGATCTGCAATTTTATGGAATTAGAGAAAGAGTTATAAGATGAAATGACCCTACACTGCATATTTTAAAGTATGTTGATGTGTATGCTGACTGACTTTAGACGATACTCTTAACATACAAAAGAAAGCACCTCATAGAGCGTTCACAAAAGAAATGACCGTACAATTAGTGAGTGGCAGCAAATTTAGGAAAGCTTTTATTTAGTGATAGATCTTTTGCCTCACTTCAGAATTTCAGCTTATTTTTATATAAAATAAATAGGGAAAACCATCTAAAAAAGAACCCATACTATGAACCTACCCTGTATTATTATACTAAAAATGCTAATATGCTTTCAATTAGGAGCGGACGCAGAAATTTATTTTATTAGAATCTATGTATTCGAGTTTGAAATTTTGAGAAAATTATTTTCATATGTTACGTTGTGATGATAGAGACTTTTACACAATGATTAACATAAAATACCGAAAATCCGACAATATTATACGAATGAAAATAAGAATCTTTTTAACTTGGTAGGGGGCTAAGCCCCTTCTTGTACATATGTGTGTTCGTCATTGCTTTCAATGCCATCCACATGTATATTTAATATAAATTAGAAATATTTTTCTTCAAAAATTAAAATACAAAAAATATAAATAAAAAGAACATCGTTATCTGCATATTCACTTTCCACTCCACTTTACTAATTTGTGCCGATGTCCACCAGCCGCGCCGCCCACCATCCGCCGCTTTCACCGAAGCATGGCGAGATACCTCATGGCCGAGGGTCATGACTGCGGGAGACACCAAATAGCACGCGACGAAAGGGCCGTGACCGCGTACAACGTGAGGATTCGAGGGTTTTGAGTTATATTTCAGCCCTAATTGTGCTAGTTTGAGATCAACAGCTAATACTTGAATAGGAAACATGTGCTTTTCAATATTAATCGGGAGGATTTGAGATTAGTGTGAAGATTTGTCATTGTTGAGATTTGTTTGGATTTGCATGTCTAAGTTCAACATGGAAACAATAAAATCTATATACAATCTATATATTTATTTGCCATGAAAATAGGTCTAAGCTTTATACGTTGTTGTCTTAGAAAAAATTGAGTCCGCCAATGATTGGTTTATTTGAGTTTGTTTATTTTCTCTTCTGTTTCAATTTTCACTGTCTTTGCATTGGTATTTAATTTGCATATTTTAGGTCTAAAATTAACTTTAAATACCGAAGTCTAGATAGACGATTACAAGTATGCCAGCCAAATGAGCCATAAGTGGAAGCTTTCCTAATCATAAAACAAGCTAAAATAATGCGATGTAGGGTCATATCATCCATCTCCTTTTGTAAGAATCCCATGACTTATCGGAGATCTTCTCGGTTTTGAGCTCCACAAAAATCCCTTTGAAAGATCCTCAAATAACTAAAGATGCTCCCCTTCCACCAAAGTTATTCTTTAGGTTTTGGAATCCCAACTACTCCTCCAGGATTCCAAATCCAGGATCATCTGATTACGGATTATGATTTCTTGGAAATAATTTTATTAATTTCTCTGTGGGCACCAACAACAACACACAAGTGAGCAAAGCAGAAGATTCTGTATTAATCATCGATCATGCAGGAATTTTTAAGTTCGGCCTTGAAATGACTCAGATGAGTTGCAGCAAAACTATTATGTTTGTTAACATTTATTGCGTGACTTTTGGAAATTCAGTTGAACCTTTATTCTTAATTTCCACGTTGTTTTCTTATTATTGACAAATTTTTCTTGGATTTGGAAAGACGAAACAGTAGAGTTTGAACATATGCCTCGTGGTTTACAGTTTGTCTGCAGCATTTGGATTTCCCTTTGGGGACTCTTATTATTGACACAAACAACGCAAAGCCGAGCTATGTTGACACCATAATTTGTATGACTTTAAACATTTAACTGCTAACATGAAAATATATATAGTTAAATGGACGCTCAGAAATTAAATATTTTATACTCCAAAGTCAGATATGGATTTTCAAAAGTCATACCATGATGCTCAAGAGTCCCATATAGATCCATATTTAACTTTCAAGTATCATATATTTGACGCGGTTGCATTCATTTGCCTATATATAATTCCACGCTATAACCGAATGTTTAAAATCATTGAAATTTCTGAAAATTATCCAAATTTGTATATTTTGTCACCAACTTCACAATATATAGATAAAATAATTTGACAATAGTATATAAATTTGTAACTAATTACCCTCCATTATAACGTTGTTTCTTTAAAGAATAAAACATAAAACTACTAAAACATTATGAACATTTGATAATAAGTAATTTCAACAAATTCAAACTGAAAGTAGTCTTATAATTAATTCTCCCCGAGTAGTTCTTTTACAAATATTTCATTGGCTAAACAAATAAACATTACTAATATTTACGCAAATAAATCTAGATCACAAAATAATTTACTAGCAACGTTTTACATTTTGGAAGTATTTGAAGTTTTAATTTTATCAATTTAATAAAACAATAAATATTTATTAATTTAATAATTGTAAAGTAACATTACCGAACTAATAAATATTCAAAGTAATGTAACCATTTCGTACAAAAAATAAAAAGAATACCTTGAATTGCCCAAATGGAAATAATTAGATTTTGCAAAAAAAATAAAGCTCAAAACTTTATTTTTAATTAAAAATATTTTTTTACCTTTTAATTCCTCGCAATCGTTAATTAATTGCTAGGTAAAGCATTTCATACATTGATTGTACGATTCATCAGAGAAGTGCTCAAAATATATGGATTAAGTTGAGGCATCAAAATTAAAGAGAGTTTGTATTAATACTGTCCTTGAATAGTGATACTTTTCTTATTAATCTTGTTACAAAAATATTAAATCAATTATAAAAAATAATAATCTGGAGGGAAACTCTATAAAAATATGTATATGTGTAGTATATTCTTTTGGTTCCAGGCGAGTAAGTACTGGTGTATGAGAAGGGAGGAATACACTAATTCAAGTATAAGTATGGACAACTAAGTTTTCTATCTTGCTCCTATTGACTGTTATAAGCTGGCCAAGACAACTAGCTTATAGCTTATCCAAGTAGTTGGCTTATAAAGAGCGATCAACAGTTAGAGAGAGCTTATGAGTTGGACAAGTAACTGTCTTTGTGCAGAATATGATGGCTTAATTAGGTAATCGTTTGTTATGAAAACCTTGCTTAGCTGATTATCACTTAGTCAATATTAATGTAAGCTATGGATAGCCATCTGTATGGAGTGATATGCATGTTGTGTGTAGTGTGTGGTTTACGATGATGATTTCATAACACTTAATTGAACAACAGAATGTAAACAGCACACATATTTTAACGTGATTCGGACACCCTCATACGTCCACAATCTGATAACACCAGAAAATCTACTAATTGTGATCTCTTGCTTACAGGTGAAAAAAAAAACATAACTTCCTGTTTGATGGGTTATTGCTATCAACTGGCAATCACGTAACCTTATCTTGCCAACAGATTAACCGGTCATGACCGAATCTTCCTCTGCTTTTAGACGACGAACACTTTGTCTCTTACTTGCTTTTGTATTCTAACACTTGACTCCTACTATTTGAGTAAATGGTGAGGTTGAAAGGTTTTCCAACTATGTGAGCAAACGTTACAATGAAAAACGGTCTAAGGATCGATTTACTCAATCTAAGCTTTGAATGTTTAGAAGATAGCCTTACATAATGTATGTGTGATCTCAAGCAAGTGCTTAAAGGACACTTTCTTTTGGTTACTTTGCTGCTAGAAGTCTTGAGAGTATGAGTTCTTGCTAGCTTTAACGTTTTAGTTTACAATAATTCGATAACACTCAAAGGTTGAATATCTTCATCTATTTATTGGTCTCAATCTGAAATAATGTTGTTGGAGAAATACTAATCAGACCTTGACTCTTGGCATTGATATTCTTTGCGTTTGAATTCGAAGGTAGTTAATGACATGTCGCTTTCGCCGCCTGCAACCTAGTATGAGAACTCTGCAACCTCGGATTTGTTCCACAGAGGTGTCAAGGTACGAAAGATCTCTTTTGTAGCCAAATGAGAATAACCAAGTTTATGCTAGCTACATTGGTCCATTCAATCTGGAAGCTAATTGTCTTCGTGCTGACTATTTAGAACATAACTATGTTCTAATATAGCTATATCTTGGTTGGTTGACTATATCTTTCAGCTGGTATCCTATCAGTTGTCTTCTCTTCTCGCTGCTTCTTTGAGTCATTCTTCGATGCTTCACTTAGCGTATCTTTAGGATCTCAGTCCTAACTAAAGATTACTTGCCTATTTTATTCCATATCGGGCATTTGAAGCAATTATAGAACTTATACTGTGATGATCGGTTCCCTTTCAATTGAATCACTGAAAAAAAGACTTAGCTCTGTAATAGTTGAGTTATGACCTATTACAATTCATGGTTCATCATTTAAAGTTTTGGTATCAATAAAATACTTAGATTGTTTCGAAATTTTTCCAACACACTCCTTTTATATAATAATATTTTATAAATTTAATTTCTATCAATAAAATTAAAAATATTATCTTGGTATAGTACATATACATGTTCCATAGAATTTCAAAAGTAAGAAATTAGATTACTTTCACAAGTAAGATTGGGTACCAAACCTCTAAGAGCAGATAAAATCTGTTTAGATATATAATAATATTGTATGTAAATTGTGCATATACAATTTTTATGCTACCTGTTTTCCACTAAAATAGAAACATATGTATTAATTAATATATTGATATATCATTAATTTATATAAAAAAGATATATCAGTAATTAATTAATATCAATTTAATTTAGATCATAAGCATACAAATAGGTCATACTACTTACTATTTAGGATATGAATGTCGATTTAAAAATGAGTATATTTTTATTACGAAGAGTTTTGTATAAGATAGATTTACGGGTCAAAATCGTAACATGATACTGTACAGATTATTGGTTAGAACTTACAAAATAAATGGAGATAGTCTATGTTCCCCTTCCTAACAATTAAGGACCGATCCCTCATGTGGGGCCACCATTGCTTACGATTCTTTTATACATATATTCTCTATTTAATCATTAGTAGTTATGATTAAATTCATTGAATTTGTTTAACAATTTGAAAATATCACTAAACAACATATAATAAAAAAAATTATGTAGTAGAATTATTATTTTTAAAATAAAATTGCTAGTAATCTAAAAGGCATAAAGTGAGAGCTCTGTGAGCACCCCGACCAACTATATCTGCATATTGATTGCAAGCTCAAAGATGTCAAATTGAAAATTAGATATTAAGATCCTCGTACATATTTAATTATACGCACGTATATAACTGATTGAAGATATATGCTTTATCCTTTAATTACAACCCAGCATGAGGACAAAATCCTGGATGATATTATTCTCTATCATGTATTCATGGGATGCAAAATTATTAATTTCACAACCACCAAAAGCAGACAGCAAAAACAGTCCAAGTCTCATGTATCTGAATTGAATGTAATTATGAGGATTATGCATCCAAATTTCGTATCTTAAATGAACAAATTAAAGAGTGCTCAGAAATCTGATTTCTTTATAATATTCAGATGGTAGGAGATTGGGTCATATAAATCCACTTGTGTACATTGGGACGCAGGCATCTATCCCAATTAAAATTAATTAATCTCTACTAATTATAATTATGTTTATTAAGACGCATAATATTGCACCGGAGTATTCCTCTCACTAATTTATGTGAGTAGGGACTCATCCTGAAAATGCTTTGCAACAATTGATAATTGGAGAAGACGCGCGAGCTTGACCGAATTAAAAAATGGCTTAATTCATTAATTTTCACTACTTCAAGCTGCAAAAAGTTATATACCCGAATTATGAAATAATCCACCCCAACTATCAATCATTCACTAATATAAATTAGTAAATACTAAAAAGTAATTATATGCTCTTATTGATAATAAATTCTAATTAATATCCATATACTTGAATACAAGAAATTGAAATAAACAAAAGAATAAATAGAAAAACTAATAATAGCATACAATCTGGTTACCAAAACGTTAAAGGAACCATTTAAAAAAAATCAAACCATCAATAATAATTCTTCATTTATTTATATAACTGTGGTGAATCAAATTTCTGACTTATTAATTGGAGGGAGAATGTCTTACCAACCAAGCTACACTTTGTTGTTAAGTTAAAGGAATCATTCCAATTATAGGATTTCTAGTTAGCTCGAAATCAATAGGTTGACCGCCCAAATAGACCAAAAGAGGGGGCGGGGGTGAAAATCGAAATTTATAGTTCGAAAAAAAATTAGCTTAATTGATCCAAATAGAAAATAAATTGAGACAGATAGGACTGGTCACAAAATTTAGTCAACTGACTTGATTAACCAAAATTTTCTCATTAATACGTTGTGACTAATTTTTATAATAAGGTGGTGTTTCAGATGTATGTGAAACGTGTTATGTTTTTCTATCACGAAATTGCACTCATCAATTTACTATTCTAATCTGTTTGACTCCAAAACTTAATCGAAAAATTCATTGTGAAAAGTAAACAGATAATTGTTTAGAAAAAGATGTGTTTCTAGTCCTTGCTACTGGAGTTATTAATCAGTTATTATGTAAGTTGAGATTGAAATGACACTTATTTTTAAATCTAATATAGGATCGAAGGTCTTGATTGGCAAAATATGACCTTTTTTGTTAAAAGAATATGGTTATCAAGAAACTTATACATGGAAATAAAAATTCGTAAATTTTTTACGTCAATAATCGAATATTTAGGGTTAGAATCGAAAATTTTGAATTTAAATAATAGTTAAATAATTGGCCTAAACCAAAAATAAGTGGATATTAGTAGCTAGAAACCGACTAAATTAAACTAACTCAATTGACACTCCTAATTCCAACTAATATATGGCAAATGGTAATAGTGCTCATACCGAACAAACTCTTTGAAAATCCGGCAATCAATTAATTACGCTTGTGTTGGTCGCGTTAGAGCGACATTGTGTGGGAACTTCCTTTGTGTATACATACATAAAATACTAGTGCTGCAGAAAGCAAGCCATCACCGTCCATTAACAGTAATAAACATTTAAAATGAGCAATATTATTCCACTGCTTTATGTGAAAGCTAGGGATCCTTTCTCTTGATCAACATTTTGTGTGTCCTATCTCTGTATGTTAATATGAGAGACAAATCATTTCCATAATAACACCATTTTTCAGTTAATTTCTAGAAAAATAGATATGTTAAATATATTCCAATAATTAAAATTAAGGTTAACTTGGGTGATTTTTCGTTGCTCTAATTGCTCACTCAAATTTTCTACCAATGTGAAAATATCATGCCCAAGTCTTTTGTCCAATCCGTATAATTTTTGACATGTCTGTTTTGTAACGAATTGATAAAAGATGACGTTGATTATTGAATAATTTATAAAAATATATATATAAAATTATAATTGACTCAAAATTGATGATTTTTCTGCAATTAACCCTAGTATTAGAGATATTAGTATATCTAGGTAGTTGCCTGGATTGAATTTTCATTCTAGTTAGTTGCTTATTAAAATGAATCGTCCAAATAAAATAAGACGACCTGTTGAAATGAGATGAATGGAATATATGTCTACAACTAAAATTCTAAAATTTTGAAGGTTATAATTCACAAATATCCACAATTACACACACTAAATGACTCGAATTTCACAATTTATAATGTATCAATAAACTTTGTTAATTTTAATTATTAACTGAAAAATGGTGTTAATTTTAATTATTAACTGAAAATTATTTTTCTAGAAATTAACTGAAAAATAAAAATACAACTAACATACAAATTCGTTCAATATTAATCTTTTTAATATTTTTATGCCAACTTGTTTCGCCTCTTGGGAAAAAAGTGGGTGTTGCAATGAGTCATAATATCTATACAATATATAAAAGGCAAGTTTTCTTGAAAATTACTAGAATGCCATTTTGGAGGGAAAATATGGACCAATGGTTCATATTTGGTTTTAACCAT
>JAYDZE010571791.1:0-11806 GCA_034509125.1 Monilaria moniliformis
TTGAAAATAAGAAAACCTAAGCTTCTCTCTACAATACTCCAAAGCAACTCACCATTTTCTTTCAAAAACTACCAACACCTAATTAGCAGGCACATTATATTTCACTAAAAAACTTTTTTTCATTCACCCCCAATATTCAATACAAAAAATAATGTTGTTTACCGAGCAAAAGTTAGCAAGTATTGCCGATGCTTGCTAATTACCGAGCAACTTTCGAGCACATGTCCATATTAGCAAGCACTTAATGAGTAATAATAATTCCACCAGAGAAGAGGAAAATTTCGATACATTACCGAGCACTTGAGTGCTTGAAAAGTTACCGAGCACCTATGCACTCGGTAAATATCATATTTAGCAAGCACTTTCCGAGTATAAGGTCAAAATACTAGGTCTTTTTGGCCCAAAAAAAATTAAAGAAAAAGTTACGTTTTACCGAGTACAACGGTGCTCGATAATGTACTGAGCACGTAAGTGCTCGGTAACTGTCATGTATTGTGAGCACAAAGTTTACTGCTCGGTAAATTTGACACGAGAGAGTAAATAGCGAGCACCAATGTGCTCGGTAAAGCAGACGCTGGAAAAATCCCACCTTTTTTTGGTCGAAAAATTGGGCGAGATGTGTTCACATGCGAAGGGAAACATTCGTGAGCTCAGGGCACTCGGTAAACCGCCTTCCGCAAATTAGCAAGCACCAATATGCTCAATAACCTATTATTCTAATTAATAATATAATTTTACCGAGCACTAATGGTGCTCGGTAACTTTTAATATATACCAAGCACGAAAACTGCTTGGTAGTTTTTTTTTATCGAACTCTTTTTCCGATTTTACGAACACTTTGGTGCTCATTAATTGATCTTTTTGTAGTGATTTTATATGAAATTTCTCATAATGTATGTAATTGTCACCATATTAACAAAACAAAACCTTCAATTAATAATATCGAACGCCAAACAAATGCTCAAGAGAAGCTATACTAGACTCATTTTCTCTATTATATACAATATATATTTCAAAAACTAAACAACCCCAATTAATCAGCCTCTTGCAACCCTTCCACAATAAGAGAGCCCACAAACAGCCCGACGCCCCCAATCGCCAGCAGCCCTCCAATGAGGCCTGCGCCGCCACCAACGCCGTCGAGTCGTCCGAGATCACCACAACGACGAGCACGGCCGCCACCAGCACGGGCAAGGTGGCGGAGGCCAAGGCGGCAGGCGACGTGTCCACGGCCTTCTCGAGTAGACCAGCACAGGCAAGGTGGCGGAGGCCAAGGCGGCAGGCGACGTGTCCACGGCCTTCTCGAGTAGACTGAGCAGACCAAGGTCCTCCGCTTTGGAGAGAAGGCCGAGCTTCTCTATTGATGATAAAGTCACGCCAAATTCCTCGGCTTTGGAGAGTAAGCCGGCTTTTTCGACGCTGCTTAGCACCTTCCGCTTCTCCAGCTTCTAGAACACGTCCAGTTCTAGCTCTTCGCCGCCCTCGTAGAATAGTCCAGCGCCGAACCACTCCTTTTTCCAGTTCGAATCGTACTTATTCACCTGTAAAATAAATAAATAACCGAGATGAAATTAGTTTGAGATTGAATTGGTACTAGATTCATTTTATTATAAGAGAGGGCCAAGACTCCTGAGAAAAGACTAGTGGCAGTGTCCTGAGACAACATCATATCTAATCTATCAAATCGACTACATGTGAGCATTTGATTTTCGGTTTTAAAATTAAAACTGAACCGAATTGTCCAAAAAACTGAACTCGAAAAATCAAAATCCGGTCTATAAAAATCGATTCGAACTAAAAAACATAAATTGCATAAAAATATCCAAAAAACTGAAAAATACCAAAAAACCCGAAAGTTTGAAAATCCGAATATATATTATATTAAATATAAATTCAGTTTTTGATTTTTTGGTTTTTAATATATCCGAACCGAATTGAACCAAAAAATCAAAATTCACAAAAAATCTAAACCGAAAAAAAAAACTGAACAAAATTTATATTTCGATTCAGATATTCGAATTTCAGGTATTTTATTTACTCTTTTTAGTATACTATGCTATATATATGTCACTAATCACAACACACATTATTATACACAGGTGGTCAAATTTAGGGATATTACTAAATTATATCGCAAAATTTGATCCATAATGATTTTTTAATCTGAACTTGAGAATATTACAAATGTAACATGTGAAAAGTGATCCTATCCGGGACGGTTGATAATATAAATAATAGATTAGTTTATGTTTTTTTATTTATTAAGATTAATTCTATATATCTAATTAGAATGCTACAAAAGAGAGAGAAATGTAAATGGTAGAGGTTCGATCTGAAGTATTTATTTATTCTATTAGTTATCTATATAAATATGCATGTATCATGAATTAACAATTACAAGATAGAATGTGGAATAAGATTTAATGAGCTTGAATGGAGAGGGCTTTCTCAGGTCAGACCTCTAGGCTCTACTTAATTAATTAACATTCAAATAGTGTTTTTTAGAACAAAAATCAACTAGTTAATAACAGTTATATGTATACGCGAGTAAAAGCAGTAATTAATTAGAGCACTCATCTTCGCACATAGCATTAGCGTATTAAAAGATAAATTCATACTGATGAAAAATAGCTCTAATTTAGTGTGTACCTTGTTTTGGGGTGCCATGGCTCCGAATCAAGGGGAATAATTGGAAGGAAAAAGGCGACGGCGGAATTTGGAGGGTAATAAACTGTTTCCGGCGGTTTTGAGATGACTCGTTGCTGCTGCCATTAGAGTTTCAAACTCTCAGCAGCCGGTTTTTGCCAACCGCCGGAATGATTTCGCCTATGGATTGTTTGCTTTCTGGCAGAGATCCTTTGTTTTCCTATCCACCTAGCAAAATGTAATTCGCCATTTGGGGGAGGAAATCTAGAGGTCCACCAATCAGGGCGCTGCTTATCCCATCTGGATCAGAGGTGGATACGGGATCGCAATATGTGTTTGCAAAACTCATGTAACAATTGGACGCGCACTATTTTGAAGGATGGTTGAAATATATTAAAATATTAGATTTTAGGATTTATTCCGTGTTTAGAATTTAAAAAAAATAACTAAAATGAAATATCTCAATATTCTTCTAAACACACTCTCACTTGAACATGCATAACCATCAATTCGTGGCTTTCGACGACACTATTTCTTTAGTGGAATTAGATGTGCACTTTCTATTTCTCGTAAGAGGCACACTATTAAGGATAAACCCAATTGAAAATTAATAATTATAATTATAAATTGGTGAATCCGAACGATAACAAATTAACAGTAATCTCGAGTGAATCATAGTTTTCCTATTTCCTAATATCAACGTAACATATATTGATCGGTGGCTGCTATATTGCTAGCATGCATATTTGGCATATTAATTGGGCCAACTTGACCTGTTTCTTTTTATCTTTCGTTGTACATGAAGTGGTTATCAATGGAATTTAATTAAGGTTAATACATTTTTCTCGAATTTATGCAAGTTTCCATCTAGAAAAGGCAATGAACTTACGAAGGTCAGATATCAACCTCAACTCATTCTCTCAAATGGCTAAACAAATTCTCAACTCTCTCACTCTTTCTTCTTTGCCTCTTGGCTCTTTCACCATCTTTGGGCTACATCTTTTTTCCTTCTTCTTTTCTCTAAAGGGGTGGTAGCATGTAAATTATCCCATCTTGGCCAAGTTCTAGCTTTGCACAATCTCAAAAAATTCTGCATGTAAATAGACTATACTTTTAATTAGTTATAATTCTATGACCGAGACCAGTTTACTCCCAAGTTAAGAGTTTTAGGTTCATAAAATAAGGATTCTTAGTGGGGAAATCTTCTATGAAGATTTTTTTTATTATTTAAATTTTATATTTCGGCACACTAAGCATGTTTTATGTACACATAATTATGTACACCTCAATTCTAAATTGGAGATGAAACGGTCATAAAATTTGAAATCAATGAAAACTAAAAGTATATTAATCTTACTTAAGAAGACTGGTTTTTATTACATGTTTGTATTACATCTCGTTCATGTTAACGAAATATACACTCCATGACTAACTAATTTCATTTGCAGAGGAGATGATGGTGCATGACCGAAGTAGTTATATGCTCGGCGGCGGTGATGGCGGAGATCCAGGTCAGGGGCCGCCGAACAGAGCGGCGGTGACCAATCTCCGGTTGTGAGCAGAAAATACTTGATCAAGTCTCGGTTCCTCATTATTCGTCTTCGAATATTCCATCAGCAAGCTAGAGGTCACCCCCTCGGGACCTTGAATGTCTCCGCAAAACTCATGTATTGTTCAGTTATCTGGTGGCTCCCATGCACCACCAAATGACCGTACTTGTTGTCCATGTGTAGAGTGATGTTGCCTGATACAAAATCTATTGAAGTAAAGAATAATGAGAGGTAATAATAAATAATTGACAACTTCCAGAGAGAAGGTAAGCTATATGTGATCAATCAAAAAAATTATTATCTCTGAAATAATTTAGTTGTCAAAATAAAGGAAGAAATCTCCCAATCAAGGAAGGGATCCAACATATCACTCTTGATTGATTTTGTAAACTAAAATAGAACTTTCCTTATGGCCCGTATTCAACTCTCTATAAGAGAATGTACATGTAATCACAATGAAATATACAGAACAATTATCCCTAATGAATTCTCTTCCCACCTCTCGATTACTATTCAATTTGGTATCAGAGCAGGTTAGAATGAAAACAAGGGCTCAGAAGAATTTCATCACTGCCCAAATACCAATCTCAAGTCTTTTGATCTAGAACCCAGAGTATTTTCTGCCCTGCAAAACAACCAAAATTTACCATGTCAAAAACCAATGAAGCGACCAATAATCCAGGGAACACTACCGATGAATTTACTCTGCAATTAGTCAATCTACTGCGGAACGGCTTAGGCAATAGCCTCAACCTGCAACCTCAACAACCAGTCAATCTCGAACCCGTCGATGTCGGGTTCAAACTCAGTGGGGACAACTACCCACTGTGGGCAGTTCTAATGAAAAGAGAAATAGGAGGGCGGGGGCTGACGTCTCTTATCACTGGAGTACCAAGCCCCCCCTCCGAAACAGATCCAAACTTCGCCCGGTGGTAGTAATGCGATCACCGAATATTTTCTTGGATTATCAAAAACTTAGACCCAAGTCTAGTGAACGGAGTGTCACAACACCCAACAACAAAGGAATTATGGGATGACCTAGCCATCATGTTCGCGAGCGGTTCCGATTCACTCCAAGTGTTCGATCTGCACAGGAAAGCAAATACGATGAAACAAGGCGAAAACACATTAGAAGAACTCTGGAATAAATTCCAAGGTCTATGGATGTCGATAGACCGACGGGAACCCAATCCCATGAAATACCCAGAGGATATAGAAACCCATAACAAGATTGTGGAGACCCATCGACTGTTTCAATTTCTCACCTCCCTCGACGACCAATACGAGCCGGTCAAGAAGGAGATCTTGAAACGAGATCCCCTGCCCTCAGTGGCCAGAGCCTATGCTATGGTGAGGCGAGAGGCGGCCAACTCCGAGATACTTAAACCAGGAGGCACCGATGTCCGGGACACATCACAAGGCGACATCGGGATTGGACTTTCGACCAGAGACAGGGGCCGCACCAATAACCACTTGAATCGAGAAAATTGGAATCGAAGGGCAGAGGACGACCGGAGCAAACAGGTCTGCACCCACTGCGGTGGGAAGAAACACACGCGGGAAACGTATTTCCACCTAATCAGGTATCCCTATTGGTGGGACGATATGAAGAAGGCGAGAGCGCAGAGGGGGATGAGAGCCACTGCTGCAATCGGCAGTGACCGGGCTGCCGACGTCACCAGAGCAACGGGTAGCACCGATCAGAGCGTAGAGCAACACGGCATGGATCAACGAGGGAGTACAGTCGGGGAAGGGAGCGAGAGCATAGCGGCGGCTTGGGTGGCTATGCGGACACCACAAGGTAAAAGGAAAGAGGGTTTGCATTTAAACCCTTCTTCTTTTTTTGCACTTCAGCCCTCAATTTTTTCTAAATCCGAAAGTGGCCCCTTCAACTCCTATAATGCTAGTCACAGTAAACCAAGTGGTGAGGATTTGCAGTTTACTCCAAATGTGTCGTGGTCAAACAAATTTCAAGCCCTGCACAATATTGCCACAGCCTGTGTTGTACTCAGTTCAGGAAATAAAGATCCGGAGTGGATTTTTAATTGTGGAGCAACTGACACGATGACCTACAATGCTTCTGATTTCTCTAAAATCAATGCATCCCGAAAATCTCATGTTCAGACTACAAATGGGGATTTGGCCCCAGTCGAAGGAACATGAACTATCAATATTTCACCCACATTAAAAATTTTGAATTGCTTATATGTTCCAACCTTATCTCACAAACTCTTGTCCATTAGTCATGTCACCAAGGAATTAAACTGTACCTTACTAATGCAACCGAGCTTTTGCATATTGCAGGATATCCAGATGGGGATGATTATTGGGCGTGGTACTGAACGAAATGAGCTGTACTATGTAGACGAGATAGCCCAACAAGGTGTTGCGATGCTGACTCATGGAACTACAAACAGACAAACTTGGCTTTGGCATCGTCGGTTAGGACACCCCTCTATGGGTTACTTAAAAATTCTCTTTCCCAAACTTGTTGGATCTGAAACTTTTAGTTGTGATACTTGTTTTTTAGAGAAAAGTCATATACACTCATTTAAACTTAATAATACTCGTGAGGATTCTCCTTTTGCTTTGATCCATTCCGATATTTGGGATCCTGCACCTGTTGTTGGTGATAATGGTCTTATGTATTTCTTACTTTTTATCGATGATTGTACTCGCATGACTTGGGTTTATTTTCTGAAAAACAAATCAGAAGTTTATGAGAAATTTACTCATTTTTTTGCTCTTGTTAATATAATCGAACTATCCAAATCCTTAGATCCGATAATGGTGGGGAATATGTGAATTCTCAAATGCAACATTTTTTTTTCTGCCAAGGGAATCATTCATCAAACCACTTATCCTTATACTCTGGAACAAAATGGTGTTGCAGAACAAAAAAATAGGATTCTCCTTGAAATGACTAGGGCGTTGCTCATAGAATCTCGTGTCCCTAAACATTTCTGGCCTGAAGCTTTAGCAACCTCTGTGTATCTTCTGAATCGTCTCCCTACAAAAATCCTGCACCTTAAGACACCTATTCAAACTCTATCCCACTCCGTCCACATACCTCCACCCCTTACTCTTCAGCCTCGTGTTTTTGGGTGGTCTGTCTTTGTCAACATCCCTAAACACGAGCGCACGAAACTTCCCCTTGTGCAGTTAAGTGTGTCTTTGTCGGCTATGGTAAAAATAAAAAAGGCTATCGTTGCTATGATCCGAAAACTCGTCGCATTTTCACCTCTATGAATTGTGACTTCCTCGAAAGTGAATACTTCTATCACCACCTTAGCAGTCAGGGGGAGACAGCCTCTATAGGTGACTCACTAAGTTGGTTTTCACCGAAATGTCTATGCCAAGTCCTGACCCGGGAGTAGATCTAACAGAAGATGTTAGCAACACCACTGGGTGAGTCTCAGATACCACTGAGCAGCCAACAGAGTTCAGTGCCCATACCTCAAGTCCATCTTCTCCGTCTGCAATTCCTGAGGTAAGGGATTCCTTGACTGATAACATGGCTATGTTTGAGACTAATAATGACAGTATAAGTGGTGAGAATGAAGAAGTTGTTGAGGATGGCTTTGGAAATGAACTCAGGCAATATGCGTTGCCACAACGAAGTACCAGGGGTGTTCCTCCTAGGAGATATTCCCCATAATGGAAAGGAAGAAAATCAAGATACTCGATGGTCAATGGTGTCAGAAATCCCTCATTCAGTTGAAGAGGCCGTGAAGCACGATCACTTAAAAGAAGCCATGAAAAAAGAAAATGGACGCCTTGATTAAAAATAACACTTAGGAGGAGTGCAGTCTATCTGAAGGGAAGAAACCAGTGGGGTGCCGATGGGTTTTTTCCATCAAACGACGGCCAGATGGGTCAATTGAGAGGTACAAGGATAGACTAGTGGCGAAGGGATACACTTAGACATATGGTGTAGACTTTGCAGAGACCTTTTCCCAAGTTGCAAAGATGAACACTGTCAGAGTTCTACTCTCAATCGCAGCTAACAAAGACTGGCCGCTGCATCAGTTTGACGTAACAAATGCCTTCCTGCACGGAGAACTCAAGGAAAAAGAAGAAGTTTATATGGAAACTCCTTCCGGTTTTCCCCAACAATTTGGCAAAGGCCTGGCATGTCGTTTGAGGAAGTCACTCTATGGATTGAAGCAATCACCCCGAGTTTGGTTTTGAAGATTTCGACAGGCTATGTTGGGTTATGGATACAAGCAGAGTAACTCAGACCATACGTTGTTTCTTAAGAAGAGAAAGAATAAAGTGACTTGTTTGATTATTTATGTAGATGACATGATAATCACCGGTGATGATGTTGAGGAAATCAAAAACCTGAGGGAGAACCTATTTCGAGAGTTTGAGATGAAGGATCTTGGCGCCCTGAAGTATTTCCTAGGAATTGAAGTACTAAGATCGAAAATGGGTATTTTTCTCCGGCAAAGGAAGTATGTTCTCGATCTCCTAGCTAAGACAGACCTTTTGGACTGCAAGCCTGCAGATAGCCCGATGTTACCAAATCATGGATTAAAGATTGTGGAAAAGGGTAAGCTTGCGAACCGTGAGATGTATCAACGTCTGGTAGGGAAGTTAATTTATCTGTTTCATACCAGACCTGATATTGCATATGCTGTTGGAGTAGTTAGTCAATTCATGCACCAACCATAAGAAGATCATATGGATGCAACACTGAGGATTGTTCGGTATCTGAAGGGAACAACGGAGTATGGAGTACTGCTCAGATTGAAACAAGATCTGGAAATTCATGGTTATACAGATGCAGACTGGGGAAGTAACCCCGTAGATAGAAGGTCTACTGCTGGATACTTCATCTTTGTTGGAGGAAACTTGGTTACTTGGAGAAGCAAGAAGCAGAAAGTTGTGGCCTTGTCTAGTGCAGAAGCAGAATTTCGTGGGGTTAAGATCGGCTTGACAGAAGTGTTATGGCTGCGAAGGCTGTGAACTGAGATCGGCTTCCCGCCCAAACAAAGAAGTCGGTTAGTCTGTGATAATAAAGCAGCAATCAGTATCGCCGAGAATCCAGTCCAGCACGATCGAACAAAACATGTGCAGATAGATCGTCACTTCGTTAAAGAAAAGATTGAAGGAGGATTAATCGAATTGCCTTACGTTCGATCCGAAGACCAGCTGGCAGATGATAGGATATGCAGTCTGGCCCACCAGAAGCCCACCAGAAGTTCAGCCCAGAGACGACGAGTTGGGCCCACGAGAAGTCCAGCCCAGCTCACAAACAAAGCAGCTCGGCAGTAAAGGAGCTCGGACCGAAGGCCAACAGTTCGTCCGAGAAGGAGCTTGGACCAAAGGTTAACTATTATCAGCTCGGTGACAAATGAGTTCGGATCAGAGACATGCAGCTCGGCGCTAAGGAGGATAGAAGCTCGGTTGCGACTGTCCACTACCCCCACTACTTTCAAACCGCCAACCATGATCTCAGAAACCGCCCCACGATCTTTGTAACCGCTGAGTCTCTTCAATGACTCCTTTACTCAGATTGAACTCATGTAATAGTATAAATAGGGAGAGTCTTAAACATAGAAGAGGTTGAACACTCTACACTTGTAATCAAACGATAATAACACTCAAGTTACACGCTTTGAGCCGTGGACGTAGATCAATTACGATCGAACCACGTAAAACCTTCGTGTCATTACTTACAAATTACTAACCCATATCCGACTTTGATAAACCCGCGAAAATAAGATCGATCAAATTCTATATAAAATCATAATTTAGTTATTGATATGTCCTCATATATATATAAGGTGGGCTAATATGAAAATCACATTTTATTGTTAGAATGAAAACACTATAATGAGGGGTCGTTTGCTTTGTAGGATAACATCAGATATAGATTGTATATCTATATTTAATATTATATATGGTGTGTCTGGTATACATGTTAGGCAAAAGCAAGGCCCGTGTTATTTTATTGTGGTCCGTCTTGGTTTGCATGCCGCGCACTGTTTTCTCATGTTTGGCTGTGTTATATTTTCAGTGCCTCACCCTCCGATTCTCTATCTTGAGGCACTGATTATCTCTGTCTTTCATTTTATGTCCTCTTCGTCTCATCGCTTGGCCATCTGAGCCGCCGGATTTCGGCCGATTGTTGCCTCGAGGGGGCGGCGGTAGTGGTGGGTATCGCGGTGGTGATGGTGAGATATGAGCCGTCGGATCTAGTCGAAGGTTGCGGGATATGGTTTGACTGGAGGTAGTGGTGGGTTCGGCGGCGATAGTGGTGGGTTTCGCGGCCGCCGTCGTCTCACCATGGCCACCGTCGATCTTGGGGGTCGACTATGTTCGTGGATCTGCTCCATTTTTTGGTGTGATTCTGTGTTGTTGGTCGATTTGGTGGGTTATCTGGAGGCTATGATGATTTAATGTATTTGAGCCTTCTTTCTTGCTTAATTATTGGTTCGATTTCATGTTTATCTGGTTGTTGTTGGATTTGGATTTTGATTGGTTGTTCGATTTTCTTGGTTATCTTGAGGAGGCTGTGATGATTGTGCTGAGCCTTTTTTTTGCTCAAATTTTGGTTCGATTTCGTGTTTGGGTTACGATTCTTGTTCTATTTGGGTTTCCATTGTTGTTCGATTTGGTTTTCGATTTTTTTCAATTTGAATTTCGACTGTTGTTCGATCTGTGTTGTTGGTTGAATGGGTGTCGCCGGAAATAGCCATCATCGGAAGTAGGTGTCGTCGGAAGTGGAAATGGCCAGAAATATAGAAGAGACATTAGCTTAACCACACCATTTATTACTTAATTAAATAATCTCAATATCTAATATAACAAATTAGTTAACAAATGTAATTAAATCTATTTTGGTCAATAAGTAATTTAACTTCAATTTATATTAATTATTAATCCTACACTTACTAATTCTCAATTTTGCTTAAAATAATTGAAGCAAACATTAATTAATCTATTATACATTTTTTACTTGATTAATTTATTCAATTACTCTTGTTATTAATTAACAAATCAATAATTTAATTTACTAAGTTAAAAATTAAGATAATTATTCATTATTAAATTTAAAAATATATTCATATTTTGAAAAGGGTAAAAAAGTCATTGTACACCTTATCTATAATATACTCTATTCAACCAAACACATCAACTATTTTTATCCTAATTTCTACTTACATACCAAACAATATAATAAAATCTCTATTCGTATCTTTATCATAAATTTTATCTCAAATACTAACACTGTTTAACTATCCAATCCAATCCTAACATGACTACCAAACGCTCTTTGAACATATAAAGTCATTGCATTCACAATGCACTTAACTGCACTCGAAAAATGAAATTCAATGAAATTTTCGATCCTCATAGAATTCAAACTGTGGTGCTACATTCATCCAACAAATATATGCATCCACCAATAATCACTACAAAAAAGGGGCTTTAGCGAGCACCAAAGTGCTCGCTAGCTATGCCATAGTGCTCGGTAATAAGACTTTACCGAGCACCAGTTGTGCTCTGTTAGGGTGTATACTAAAAAGCAAGCTTTTAGCTGCTTTGTATTTGTAAAACCTTATTTCCCAAATTTATGAGAAGATTATTATTTTGTCACA
>JAYDZE010571802.1:0-11805 GCA_034509125.1 Monilaria moniliformis
ACACTGAGAAAAAAGAACTTTCAACAGAATCGGTTAATATAGCGAATCTTCTTCAATCGAGTTAATTAATCAAGAATAAACAATATTAGTAAATCAAATCATTAATAAATGATTTGATATCCCCACATCGATGTGGAATATGAGAAATATAGAGAGAGCACGTGTGAAAGTAAGAGGAAGTAGCATAAGTTTTGTACTTACCTGGGTGGGTTAAATGGGCAATCCAGAAGGTTCATGGGCTAAGTTGGCAATCTCCATTGCTCTTTGGAGAGGCGCTCGCTTATGGTCAGACCAAGTGGTCGGCCCACATCATAATTTGTGGTAGTGGGGCATGCGTTCGCGCGGGCCCTTCACGAATCTAGATTAAATTTCACAATTGTTGATGAAATTAATTCTAATTTGAACTATTAAAGAGGGTCACAATTTTAGTTTAAATGTGTTATTATGGAGTCTCACAATTCTAGTTTAAATAATTAGAGAGGTTTACCCTGCACTTCGAATCCATAGTTACGTTTAGAAAAATTGTGACTCTATTCACAAAAATTATTGACTATCTTATTCTACGGATATGTGGCAAATGAATATTTTTCACCCTCTTCCTATATGATTACCTTATGCAATTGTCGCTGTAGGGTAGATATAAGGGAAGAAAATTTCACATGTCAACCTTCTATATATTGAGCTTCTGTTGGATGAAGAGTGTGCAAAAGTTGCAAATTCGGTGAAACAAGTGAGATAAAACAAGAGAATTTGATTAGTGTAGTTTGATAGAAGAAAAGAGAGGAAAACATTGTAGGATTTTTCCATCTCTCTTACAAATTTACAAGAGTAGCTCAGTCCTCTTCGTTTTCACTATTTAGTATAAGGAGAATTTTATATTACTATATACCTAATAAATCGCAATTTAGAGACGCCAATGATATTTACTTAAAACTAGTGTTGCGTTCCGAACATTTTATACCTAGCTTCTGGAATTTAAGAGAGTTCCTCATACATTTTTTTATACACACAAAGATATTTGCTCACATTATTATACATATATTATGAAAATTTCATCAATGAGCATTGTGAAGGATCATGATTTTCTTAATTTTCTATAATTTTTGATTCAACCAAAATTGGATTATTCAATGATATATGATTTTTTTTTTCGTACACTGAAAATAAAAACTAACAAATTAATATTATTTAATTTCATTGTCATATTAATTTATAATTATCTTAATATTTTATAAATCAAAATAAATGATTAATAAATTCAACAAATATAGATATGTATCATGTATGTATATATGTATGTATGTACGTATTATTATTATTATCTTGAAAAATATTCTAAAATAATATTTTACGATATGATAACTATTATTTCCATCTTAGAATGGATTATGATATGTAAGTCAGTTAACTTTGATTAATCAAAAGTAAAATAATAATTTATTTCTTTAAAAAATCAAAATATTAACGTCTAAAAAAATCAAAATGTTAAAGTTATGAACATAATGAAGAAGAATAAAATAATATTTTCAATACATTTCTAGTTTCACTGAAAAGATTATTAAATTAAAAATATAAATTTTTATATATGAAAGTTTTCAATAATCATAATTTACATATTTTAATTCTATGTTATACATATCAAATATCACTTTAAATAAATTTTCATAATCTTTCATTTAAGATCAATGTTACACATTTTATTCAAAATAAAATTACATAAAAATGAAAATAAATCTGGTTTATATACAAATAAGACGAAGAAGAAACTATGAAGTTGATCAACTACCACAAAAATAACAATGTAGCTACAGTTTGATTGTCGACGGCTTTTTTATTTTTTTAACAATTCTATTGACAATTTTTCATTTTTAGTAATTTCATTATAATTATATTTTTTCTTAAATTCCAATTTTACCCTTTAAATTTGAATTTGTATACACATTGTTAAGGTGTTATATAGTAAGATGCTAAACACTGATTTTATTTTTTATTTATGGGATAATTGTCATTTAAATCATAAATTTGCGTTGACTTTAGATCAATCCCATAGCCTTTGCAACCTACATTTAAAATCATAAATTTTTAATTTTTCGCAATTGTTCCACGGAGACATTTCCAACGATGATGTGTATTAATTTTAATGAAGTGACACTTACGTGTATTAGTTTAGATGATGTGGCTGACTAACTGGTACAGACGTGTACAAAACAATGTTGTGTTGGTTTATGAAATTAAAAAAAAAAAAAAATTCCTCCAAACCATGGCTTTACCTCTTCTCTCTCTCTATCTCTCTCTCTCTGCGGCCATGGCTTCGTCTTCACGACAGCCATGGCTCCCAATCAGGCAGGAATAGACCAAAACTCCAATAAGTTCACTAGAAACTCCAAAAAAAATTTCAACCAAATGTCTAGTCAAGCAAAAATTGACCACAAATGTCTGGTCAAGTGGCGCCAAGATGGCGCCAACGGCGCTCCGCAAGCCCTTGCCCATCCCCAAACAATCATCCGCCCTGAACAACCGCAACCGAAGCCTGCACCGCCACTTGCCACCAATAAGCACGTCGTCGCACCTGCTGCACATTGAACCTGATGTGCTTCTTGGTAGCATCATTTCTTCGGAAAATCGCGATTGAGTGAAACCCTAGCCTATGGCACATTACTGCCGCTGCGAATCGTCGATTTGCCACTTATGGTGGAAGCGTGACTAGGATTTAGCCTTATCGCTGCCCTCTCCTCGCTCCTGCAAGTCCGATTTGTCGATGCCGCTTCTTTCCCGATCATCTTCTTCGTCACACTAGGGTTTTGAAACCTTAGCACCGCCATCTTGAATTTCCCAGCTCTATTGTACGCGATTCCGCCGCACGCGATGCCGCCTTGGACGCTGGCCTGACATGCACTTAGGGAGTAACCCTAGCGTCACCTGCATCGCGGTCATTGTCAGTTGGAAAGCTTCGCTGAGGGGGACGACGTCAGTGTTAAGGTTGGGGGAGGGGGAAGGTTTTGAAAAGAAAAGAAAAGAAAAAGAAAATGAAAAGAAAACAAAACAAAGAAAAAAGAAAAGAAAAGAAAAGAAAAGAAACGAGAAGAAAAATCTTTATTTTAATGAAACAACATCATTTTGAGCATCACCAAATACCAAAACCTAGGAGGTTACAAAAGTCAAGAATGAATTGAAAATCCGAGCGGATCAGGGATCCAAGTGTACTTTTGCTTACCAACTTTTTCATTAAGACAAAAGTGTATTCAATTTAGATACATTAAGGACAAGGTGCAAAAGAAGCTCAGTTGGAACCAAAAAGATTTTTTTTACAGGTGGAAATAAAGTGTTGTTGAGGCAGTAGTGCCGGCAATTTCGATCTATACAATGGATATCTGATAACATAAACAGAATGAGTGTGGTGTTTTTGTGGGGTGATAAGGAGGATAAGAAGAGGATTCACTGAACTAAATGGGAGGCTATCTCTAAAAGGGGATTATTCGGTCAAGACGATATACTTAATGCAAATGGGATAGTACAAAATGCACAACGCCATGAGCAATGAGGATAAGAAAATGTGGAGCAGACTTGTGAAATCTGGCGACGACCGAGAGCAGGAAGATACCGAGTGGATGTCGATGTTCTTTTTAATTGGCAACTAAAGATGTTCAGAGTTGGAGCGATTATAAGGGATTGGAAAGACACCATCTGTGTGGTGTAGATGAAACGAACCTTCCTGAGATGGAACGTCATGATTGCCGAGGTGATGGCAGTTGTAGACAGAATTGTGCTAAGTGTGGAGCAAGAACTCATGCCCATTGAAATATATACTGACTTTCTTATTGTAGCAAGGATTATGGCAAGATTAGAGGAATAAGCTTAGTTTCTGCCAACGGATGTGCTTGAAATTATGGAAGTTGCTAGAGAGAATATTCTTTTAGGAGTGCATAGTATGTATCGCACCACAAACACTGTGGCGCATAGTTTATCTCAGTTTGCTTTAGATAGCTCTTCAGACCAAGTTTGGACTGAATTTTTTGCTTAATGCCTGCGAGACATTGTAACCAAAGATCTTATTGAATAAAGGTTGTATGACTAACCAAAGATCTTATTGAATAAAGGTTGTGTCTTTTCCCAATCAAAAAATAAAATAAAATTATAATATTGAAATTGAAATCAGAACTAATACACATTAATAACAAAAAATTTATGTTCCAAAATGCATAGTATATTTTGATTATCTGTAATATTCTCTCTTCATCAGTCATAGCATCATAAATTTTTTGGTTTCCTTACTTAAATGTGTAAAAACAGTTAATTATAACAACTATACCCGAACGAGTACTTTAATTTAATAAAATAATAAATAAACATAATAAAATTCCATTGCTAATTAACAAATTTATAAACAAATATAAGTATTGATTTGTGATGAGGACCATTTTGTGCAGATTGGGCTCAATAAGGTGGTCCATTTACTAAATGAAAGCTAAAATGCCAAGGCTAAAATATCAAAGCTGAATTCAAAGTTGAAATATCAAGGCCGAAATGCGAAGGCCAAATGTCAAGGCTAAAATAACAAAGCTAATATGTCAAGACTAAAATGCCAAAGTTGAAATGCTAAAGTTAAAATGTCAAGGCTAAAATGCTAAGACTAAAATTTGAAGGCTAAAATACCAAGACTGAAATGCCAAGGCTGAAATGTCAAGGCTGAGATGCTAATGTTAAAATACCAAAGCTAAAATGCAAGATTTGCCAAGGTTGTCACAGCTACAAAGGCTACCAGAGTTATCAAGGTTGCCAAGACTGAGTGTCAGGATTGTCAAGGCTACCAAGATTGTCAAAGTTTTCAAGGTGGCTAAGTTGTCAAGGCTGCCAAGATTGTCAAGGTTGCCAAGGTGGCCAAGGTCGTAAAGGATATCAAATAATCAAAATTTCCAAAGTTGAACTATATGCCAAAGTTGAGTTGCCTCGTTAAAGTTGGGCTATGGAGACATTTGTCAAGGATGTCAAGGCTGTAAAGTGTCAAGGATGTCAAGGCTCTAAAGTATCAGAGAGACTGTTTTAACGAGGCTTGGCCCAATATGCCTCATAATGGGTCTTCGTGTTAGATTTAACTTGTTTTCTATAAATAGGGCTCTCGCATATAAATTAAAGATATTCTATTATTCTTATGATATATTATTTCAAATACAAATTCAGTATTCTCCGGTTAGCCTATTCACTATTTTCTTATTCTCTAAGCCATCTTCTTCACTCATTCTTTGCTTGATTTTGTCCCCAATTACAAATTTGATGTAAATCGAATTTATCAAATGGCATTGTTTAGGGAAATGCCATTTGTAAATTAAGAATGCACTTTTTCATCGTTGAAAAGACATGAATATACCACCAACGCATCCATAAGTTTGAATTTGTCACATTTAAAATGTGATTTATCTATTTTATGTGATTTACATGCTATTATATATATGTGAATATAGTTTATCAAATGTGCACAAAAAGTAACAATTTATGGGTCTTGTGAACCAAATTTCAAATATTAAAAAAAATCACCACTGCAAAAAATAAATAAAATAAACACAAGCAAAATATATAAAAGAAGTTACGTATCATAAAAACACAAATTACATTGGTAAAACTTCCAAACAAATGAAATCTGAGTATAGAATTATGAAAATAACGCCAATAAAATTACAGTTGCAAATGGTTTAATTATTGAGAAAAGATTGAAAGGGGAGGGGAAATAATCAGGCGAGACGCCTGCACAAAGTGAGGCCATCTCCGATGGAAAGTTGGGCCAATTCAATGCGGGAATCGGCGGCGAGAAATGAGTTGAGAGTAAGGATATGCCCTTTGCAGCCCCTCAAGAAGTCATCCATCTCGTCTTCCTCCGCCGCGACGACGGTGCCGGACCACAGCGTGTTGTCGTACGCTATAATTCCTCCCACCTTAACCAGCTTCAGCAGTTGTTCGTGGTAGTTGATGTAGTTCTCTTTGTCCGCATCAACAAACGCAAAATCAAATGTCCCTTCCTCATTCTGTTAATTTCCCATCAAATATTGTTAATTTTACAATTTATCTATGTATTTAAATACTGTTGGAATAGAAAATGAGTAATTAGTAAATTGCTATCACAAAAAGAGAGATGCGACCGGCCAACCAATAATGGTGTAAGGTAGTGGAGACTCATGAATTACACTGCAACTTGCAGCTCATAAACAAATACTTAATTTCGTATTATATTAATATTAATTCCCTAATGAATGATTACAATATATTACCTTGGAGAGGAGCTCCTTCATGACAGTCATAGCATCAGACTGGATGAACTGAATTTTGTGAGTCATGTTTGCCTTTTGAATAAATGGCAATCCAGTTTCGTAGGCTTCCCTATCCGGGTCGATCGCGATTATCTGCAAAATTAATACTATTAAATTCTCATATTCGTATTTGAATATATGAAATTTTGACATACCCGGCCGTCATCAGGAAGAGCCAGAGCAGTTGAGAGAAGTGAGTAACCGGTGAAAACTCCAACTTCAATTGTCTTTTTCGCATTCATAATTTTCAAGAGCATAGAAATAAACTGGCCCTCATCGGCAGGCACATTCATAAGACTCCTGATCAAATATATATGACCAAATTTTGATGAATTAGAGAGGGAAAAACTTGAAACTAATTATTTTTCCTCGTATCAAGACTAGAAATTGTACCAAAATTTATATTTATCGACGGTAGCATTCCTGATCTCTTTGAGCTGTTCGTGCTCTCTGGGATAGGCACTTGTTTCCAGAATATACTGCAGCAGAAAATTAATGAACATTTCCTTGAATAAAGAAAAACTTGAAACAAGTTTCTAAATAATTTGCAAATTAAGTTGAGAGTAGAAAGAAAACCTTAGCGAGGGCCTCGCTCTGAAGAATGGAGCCGTAGTACTTGTCCTTCATTTTCAAATTTAGCTAATTAGGGCTAGTGTTTGAATGAAGAGATGATATGTTTGTCTGAAAGAATGAGGCAATTTATAAAGCCTCTATTCGGAAGATATGTCACATACAACAACACAACAACTACTTTGATATATATTTATACAATAGTTTGGGTTAGTTAGTCATGGAGGTTTTCCCGGCCACCGGCCGCCATCTTGCTACATTTAATTAGTTGCAAGAATTTTATGACCATATTAATTAGTAGTTAAATAATAATTCAATGACTAAGATATTGGTATCTAGTTTAACATCTATCTTCATTCGTACAAGTTAGGCCAAAAGACGTGTAAAAAGTCATTTACACATATAGTGAGACTGGCTTACGATTTGATACTTCATAAAGAAATTTGTCCTGTTTTCAGATTAGGACACTTAAGACCTTATAACTAATTAGCCCCTCCTAATCTCATAGTAGCCACATTATAGACATAATCTTTAGCCCTGCCTAACAATGCTTTCTTCTATTTCATACAATTTTTTATAATTATATACACGTCATGTTCTTCATTTATTGATAATATCATTTGTATGTATCATAACAAAAAGAATTTGTTAATGCATTTCTTAATTGATTATTTGAACCAAACACAAAATTTAGGTTCCAGACAGTTTCCTCATGATTCATGTTCTTTAAAAGATACTACTTCACAATTTTATTTTCCCACTAAAGAATCGGAACCAAAGTGTTCAATAATATTTATCTTCTAATACAACATCTACTTACTACTTACAAGATACTCTTAACTTTAGTAACTTGACTTGATCCTCCACAAACTAGGCCACTGCGCACATAGTTGTCATTTCAGTCAAATTACAAGTACAAATCCATATTCACTCTGCATCAAAACTATACATAAATTTGTAATTTGTTGCAATTCAGAAATTCGATGTACATATTATTCATTTTTAATTACATGGAACTATAAAAAAAAATCACGTGAAAATTAGAACTATCCACATTAGCTTTTTGGTGGCTGGAGATAACCCATTGCAACAAATCAAAAGGTGGGATATGACCATACTGCAACCTCAAAGTAATGACAATTTTGATCAAATGTTGTGCTTTAAATAACAATCAACCTAACTAGTTATATGCCTCAACATTTAAGGTTAATCACTCATAAGATTTGTAAATTAGCTGTATCTAGCCTTTTTAAAATAAATAAAATAATTTGAGTACAATTTTCAATTTCCACCCCAAACTAAAAAAAAGAAGTTACAAATTTTTATTTAAGTTAGTGATCAATTAATATTTTTTAAAAATTAAAATCATTCAGTTAACACTGTCTTCTTCATTTCACCATTTTAAAGATAAATATGTATAAACGAATATGCTTTGTAACCAAAAATGGTTATGAACACAAAATTGGTAGTATTTTTGTTTATTTAAAGGTGAAAATCTTGAGTACGAGTATGAATATCAATCCTGGGTCCAATTAAAAAAAATGCTTATGCAATTAGTGATAGGTCACTAAACAAATCAGGAGTTTGGTGAGAGCTATTAAAAAATACAAGTGGGATTAGAAATTTGGTAAATGCCATTAAGAATAAAAATGAGAAGTCATGATTAGGAGTTTGGTAAAGAGCATCAAGAATTAAGAATAATAAACTTCAAAATGGGAACCCATATAAATCGAGTAACGTGTAGGAGCTAGTGGTGTTTAATATTATATATTATTTAAAATTTATAATTTAAAATTCAGTATTATTATTTGAATCATGCTTTCCATTGGTGGGCAAGTCAAAGTCGGCTGTCCAAATTAACAATTTGTCCGACAACTGATATTAGTTATAAATGCATATATAGCGTGGTTGGTAAACAGTACGTGCGGAGATTTTATTCTTTTCTATTCATATATAATAAATTTAAATAATGTATTAGTAAATTTTATCATGATTAATAAATAAGCAATACTAGCTACCTTGATGAAAGTAGGATTTCCTAAGCGGGACAAAAGGGGAAAGTGACAAATTTTAATGTTTTGAAGAAAAAAAAAAGTCAAGGTGTGGCATTATCATGATGAACTTTGGGGTAGTTGGTTATATATTACAACTAAAATTGCATTTTTAATATGGGTTGGTGTCCTCAACAAAATAGGAATCTTAAATAATTATTACTTGAACACACCTTTTTATATATGATTTTTAAAGTTACAAGTCCAAGTGAGACGTATTCCATAAACTTAACTTAGGTTTTCAACGACAAGCTACCCATTATTTCTCTTCCTGTTATACTACTATTATTTTTTGGACTTCCTTTATGTTCTTAAGAGGAAAAAAATAACAATTTGTTGCAAATATTGATGTACAATATTTAGTCTTTCATATTATACATCACTAGAAAAAATTAACAAAATTAGCTAAATTAATTATGAGCAATTTGATTAATTAGCTTCCCTTTCAGCGTGCCGAAACTCGAGCACCGCCGCCCTTCCTTTTGCATCACCAATTTTTAACTTTTATTAAGTTTTCACCTTGCCCAGGAAATATTTGGTTTCTTTGTTTTTGCACAACTAAGTCAAAAGCAATCTATATGACCAAGACGATAGTGTTAACAAATTCGCTTTTTTACCAAGCTAATGAGGGCATCCTTAACCCATCTCCAAAAAATCCAGCCACAACTCAATTTTCAGCTGTCACGTCAGCATTTTACTTTTCAGCCACAATACCATTATCACAGCCCCAAATAATTCAGCCCCAAATCAGCCACAACCTAATTTTTATCATTTCATCAATGGTTCAAACAATTTAGGACGTATGGCGATAAAATTCATTACATGAGAGGACAACTTTTAAATAGGACCTTTAGATTATTAGGGAGTATATTGTGCTACATAATTAGTTGCCCAAATTGGGCTTCATTAATCACTAAACAATTACTATCTGCCGGCAAATGAAATCACATGTACGAAACTAGACTTTTTTCTTAGTTTTGTGAATCTTGGAATCGAAAATTTATTTTTTCTTTGGGTCGAACTAATTACTAGATATTAGGAACAATGAAAGAGAAAAAAATGCTAGAACCACTCAAATTATGTACACTTTATAAAAATTGATTAATGCTAACCATAATAAGCAAAAAAATATGAATATTCAATATTTAAATCTACCATTCGGCTATTCCTCTTCTTAGATATCACCGAAAATTAATGACAAAGCACCAGATTTGCATATCGTTCTCCACTATTCATCTTATCCTCAAAATAATAATTTGAGGTTTAGTTGGAATGAATTGAGAAGCTGTATTGTCACGGTATAAAATATAAAAAAGATTTAAATAAATTAAAGCCATAATTGAAACAATTTTTGTTGGGATATGTGTTTCCATTAGATCCTAAAATCATATTGTTGGGATATTGATTAAGGTTTCGTAACCCTATTTAAGATAATAATCTAAAGGTCCTATTTACGATAATTATGTAGAACAATATGCTCAGTTTGTGAATCGGACAACCTTTAGGACGTAATGGGAGCAATCATTTTTTTCTTTTCCTCTTGTGAATCGGCGAGAGAGATTAATTAGGGAGTATAGAGAGATTAGAGATTAGGGAGCGATCATTTTTTTCTTTTTCTACGAGTTTGAATGTGATTAGATCTTGTATTATCATGTAAACAATTCATGTAGTTTTCTTTGCATCCCATATCGGGAAATAAAGGTGAAGTTTCTCATTCACATAGCTATAAAAGAGTCATTTGCATCTCACATCGAAAAATGAAGTTAAAGTTTCTCTTTCATACTATGTTGTTTAATAAAATAAAATCTTTTATTAATTCATAGATCCAATTTAAAATATGGATCATTGTGAATTTTAGTATTAAAATTATTAATGTTTAATAAAAAATTTAAAAAAAAAATTAAAAAATGCGGCTGAAATGCGGCGACGGAGGCTGCAGCGCAGCCTGGCGATCAGCCGCTCCAGCGGCTGAAAGCCCGGCTGCGGCGCGGCTGTCGCGCCTCCATCCCCGCCCCGCTGCGGCCGCCGCCATTTTTTCCTCATTTCCGGCTGCGTTAAGCCTGCTCTTATCCTTTTATTTTGTCTTTCTTATTCATTAACGTGGACAAATGGTGCTCTACATTGTTGAAACGTGTCTTCCTTATTTCTTTGTTATCAACCGTAAGTTTTCATCTCCTTTTTGTCTCAAGAGTGGAAAAGCTTTCTTTATTTCCAAAATCCACCATTTATAAATACATATGTATATGTATTTGGCCCAATGACTACTACATGGATTAATAATCTTGATAATTCAAATTACTATATATTTCATTAATGATATAATTTTTCTTAATACAACTTATATATGAGGTGCGTTAAACTAAAAACAGCCCTATAGTGTTTAACTAAGAACGTATCTCGACCATTAGATTACATCAATGGACGGTTCAGATTTTATTATACGATACAACATTACACCATTACAGTAATAGCATCATAGGGGCATTTTTGTCTGCGCGAAAAGTTCGAGCGGGAGATAATTTTGGAAATGACCGATAATTTCGGCACGTAATCTACACCAAATCTACAGCCCTATTACATCACGTTTATCCAAAAACATCACAAAACACTACAGAAAGGCAATACACATAACACAACAAAGCATTATACGGATATAAACATTTATCACATTAAACAATATAATTACCAATAACAAACGGATATAAACTACAGCATCACAAAACATACAACATGCCATTACCAATAAGACGCAAAAGCATCATACAAAATACAGAACATAAAATAATATTGCAGAGCATTATCGTGAAACATTACAACTAGTACATATCAGCAGTACTCGAAATATACAACTTCATTACACATTATCATTTTGGTAATATTGTAAT
>JAYDZE010571813.1:0-11804 GCA_034509125.1 Monilaria moniliformis
AGCTGACGTGACGGACCAAAATTGGGTTGTGGCTGTTTTGGGGCTGGAATTTTGGGGCTGGGTTAAGGATGGCCTTAGAGGCCCATAAAATTGAACTGTTGCTTCTCCTATTGTGAAGTATAGTCTACACCCATTACATACATTACGCCCAATTTTATAGCCTAAATAATAACCTTAGTCCTTAGATTATTCTATTAAGGCTCGTTTGTAGGATTGTCCAATCGCATCGGTTACCCTATCGGAAATTTGCTGAGGACGCCCGACAAGCTAATTCATATATATATATATACTAAATTTAGTTTCAGGTAGTCCAATCCGCTGTAGCAGTATGGTTAATTTTGAAAAGTTAGCTGAGGACGCCCGAGAAGCTGAGTTAAGGGACAAGATACACATCCAATCACTCCTTATCAAATTCTTCGTTAAAAAGGAGCTCTCACTGCCCAATCACACTCGAATTTTCAAGTTTCATGTTGCTAGTTTTTTGAAAGATTGTGGTTTCCATTTCTTCGCTTTTTCAGATAGTTACAATTTAAACCCCCTAATTTGCACTTTCTTGCCTATTATATTGGATCTTTAAAATGTTTTAATAATGTCTCAGTATCTTTGATTTATCATGAATTCGTCTATTTTATTTTTTTGCATTAATTTGAAATTGAAATCTAGACATTCATTCAATATCAAAACTCAAAATTGATTGAGAACTTTTCAAGTCAGTAGTTTAGATTAACCTCGCTAGCTTGTTCTCAATTTCGGTCATATCTAATGATGAAATTGACAATTTAAAAGGATAACTCAAATAATGAGCTTCAACAGTCCTAAATAATTTGAATTTCAACGTTGGGTAAATATTTGAATCTTAAAAACTCAAAATGAAAAGTTTGAGGTTTAAAATGCAATTATAGTTTTTATTTCATGGATGATAGCCCACCACATTTATCATAAGCGTTTTTTATTTTTATATTTTATTTAATTCCTTTTACCGTTTTCTTTTTGAAAGCATTACCGTTTATTTTCTTGACATAAAGTTTTGAATTGAATTGATGCACATTATATTATTTTTAGAGTTGCAAACTTTTCAAGTCATGTAGAATTTTCTTTGTTTCAATTCGTCTCTTACACGCGTGAGTCTTCTAATTTTATTAATTAATTGGAGGTTAGTTTAGTCTATAAATCTTAATTAAACAAATAATCTCGATTGATTTCAATATGAACAATCTTTTTAGATAAGTACAACGCCTCTTTCTATGATAAGTTCAATAACAGTAGATCATACACAATTTTATAACTAATTAAAACGATAGATTTCGATTCTCATCAAAATTAAGTTACTTTGTTGATCGTAAAAAAAACGTGTATTCATATACAAAAAGTATTATATATTTATACTTAAAAAGCATAATAATAGAGAATACATTATTTTATAAGTAAAAAGCATAATCATAGAGAAAGTATTTCTTTTATGTGTCCTCATTTGAAAATCAACCATTTATCAAACAAGATTTATAAACTAGCTAGATTAGTTTCTATTAATAGAATAAAGATGATTTTGATTTTTATTTGATCATCTTCCTAATAAGTATACACTAACCCTTTTTAATTACAATTCACCCAACCAAATTTGTACTTAATAATAAAGGTCGTTTGCCATCTAAATATGATACTTAATTAGGGCATGATTGGTATGCACAAATGGAATATGAATGAAATGGTAATTCAGGCGTCCATTCCCAATCATATGACCGGTATGATTTTTACAGTAGAAATAGTCATTAACAAAGGAATGCCTATTCTCATAAATAAGAGGTTAGTCATTCCTCCCATCCCCATAATATTTCCCATTCCCATGAATATGGGATTACTTCTCTTTAAACTAAAGTTATTCTTATATATTGTTCATTCTGACATAAAAATAATAACAACAACAATAATAATAATTATTATATTCTATATTATTATTTTAATATGTACTTTTTGTTCTAACATAATAATAATAACTATTATTATAACAAATAATAATTAATAATCATATCAAAATATTAATATAGATTATTATTATTTCATAATAATGATAAAATAACGAAATAAATAAATAAAATAATCATTAGAATAAATAATGGTAATAGTAACATTAAATTAACTACAATGATAACAAATAATAATATTAAATAATTAAAATAATAATAATAATAATAATAATAATAATAATAATTTTAATTAGATTTTAAGTTTTATTATACTATATTATTATTATTATATTAGTTATATTTCTATTCCATTCTTATAGATAGGGGTGAGCAAAATACCCGAAATCCAAATATCCTAACCGAACCAAACAGAAATTTAAAATTTGGTTCGGTTTTTTTCGGATTTCGGTTCGGTTCGGTTTTGATTTTTAGCAAATTTCGGTTTTTCAGTTCAGTTCTATTCTGATATACTATAAACCGAAAAAAAACCGAAAATCCGAATTTATATTTAATAATATATATATATATATATATTAATAATATAATAATAACTAAATATATGTATATATATTTATATATGTACATATACATATATTTAATATATGCATATATTTATATTATTACATAAATACATATATGTATATATTTCATATATATACATACATTTTTTGGATTTTTGAATTTTCGGTTTTTCGGTTTTTTTTCTTTTCGGATAATTTTATGAAATTTCGGTTTTTTCGGTTCGGATCGGTTTTTATAGTTCGGATTTCGGTTTTTCGGGTTCGGTTTTTCGGGTAATTCAGTTCGGTTCGGTTTTAATTTTAAAAAAAATTCGGTTTTTCGGTTCGGTTTGGGCAAAAAACCGAAACGAAAACCGAATGTTCACCCCTAAATATAGATACCAACCATTAAAATGTCTGATTATTCCATTACTTTCATTTGTAATTTTATTTCCAAATTCATTTCATTCTCATCTAAATCTATTCCTGCATATTAACTATCATCTTAAGGTATCGCATAAATTAGACCTAAATTTGATTACTTTTATACATATAGTTATGACAATTAAATTAAAAAGATGTTAAAGTAATAAACTAAAGTGCCAATACCACAAAAATAATCATTTTGCTTAACAAAAACACTAATGATGCTATAAAAATAAAAATATATTAATTCAACCACTTTTTATGTGTATAGACTCTTTTTACCCTTGATAAAATTATAAACAGAAATAAAAGAAAAATAAATATATACAATAATAAAAGAAAAAAATTGAAAAAATAAAAAAGGAAACAAAACACAATCCACTCACCGCCCCCTTCCCAACCTCTTCTTCTCGCCGCCACCGTCTTCCCCAATCCCCAACCCCTTCTGTAAATTGTCGGCCGCCACGACCACCTCTCATCTCCCCCTTCCATTCTCTTCTAATAAAAAAATATTCAACGTTTGTTGGACATTTAGAAATTTGATGATGCAAGTGGTGGATGTCCGCGGCAGCGATGCAGGCAACGACGACGCTCGTCCGACGGCGACAGCAGCGGCGGCACGTGCTCGTCTGGGTAGTGGAGCTGCATACGGGATTTGTTAAGGTAGGGAAGGGTTTTGATTTTTATTCCAGATTTGAAAATGACAATGTAGGCAGCGGCGACGGCGCACGTCCGGCATGGCGGCGGAAGCGGCAGTGACGGCGCTCGTCCGGTGTGGCGGGGCGGCGGCTCGTCCATGTAGCAGAGGAAGGGTACGGGAATTGGGAGGGGTGACGGAGATTTTGATTTTTTCTCTCATTTTTAAATTATTAAAATCCAATTTTTTAAAAAGCAAATTAAAATGATTTTGGTAAGAGCTATAATTAATATATTTTGAATTTTATGATTGTTATTTACTTTTATCTAATGAAGTGGTTGTTCTAATTTTTGCCTCTAAAATAATATATTTTATCGTCTAGGAGTTCAAATTATTTTTCTTAATTATTGTGGTTATTGTTGGGGAAATTAATCTATATAAGAGTTATCTAAACAAATAGTTGAGTTATCTTCCTAATGCTAAAGTGAGGCATTCCAAAATTCCATGATTGTTGGCTTGATATTTTTATTGGTTGAAATATCTGATATATATCCTACTAATGACCCGAAAAAAAAACGATAATGACTATTTTAAGGCGAAACTGAAAGCAAAAATTAACTTTTTTATATACTGAAAAAATGTTAAGACTAAAAGAAAATGACTAAAAGTATTATATGGGGACAAAATCCCAAAAACAAGTCAGAGAATTAAATACCAGATATAAAAATGGCGAAAATAAGCACGTCATGATTGTGCAAAACTGCAAATATAGTTGGCATATCACGATCAAATAAAAATTGAATATAATAAAAAGCTAGGTCATAATCAAGCTTTATGTAAAATAATTACAATTAAACTCTATTAACGCTATGATCCATATTGGAAGGTATCTTATATGCTAACTTGTAATTAGGCTGCATCAATTATAACATCTTTTTTTGAACTTGGGAGATGTTGAGCTGGTTGGATTGTCAATTTATCATAGAATTGCATGATTTAATATAGCTCACTTTGTATTAATATCCAAACTCAACATCTTGTAAGCAAATTATGAATTAGTGATTAATGGTACATGGCTTTCAAAAAAAAATTAAATCTATCTTTTCATATAAATACGTTCTAATTTTCAAAACAAATAGAAATAAAATACAGGAAAGATATAATATATTAGTGGAATTTTCTAAACCACCGCCCCTCCGCCTCCGCCGCCCTCCATGCTGCCTACCGCCACCACCCCTCCGCCCTCCATGCTGCCTACCACCACCCCCCCTCCGCCCTGCAACCCCTCGAAAAAATCGAAACTGAAAAGCACCCTCCACACCGCCAATTCCATCCTCTCCGCCCACCACTGTGTATGGCTGACCCTCATCGTCCTCCTCCAGCTACTCATCATCCTCTTCCCGCCAACTCTTCTTCACTTGGAATCCTCCGCCGCCGCCGATGAAGCCTGCAAACACGGCCGGATTTATGTCTACAACCTCCCATCCATGCTCAACAAAGACCTCCTCGACAACTGCCGCGATCTCGACCCGTGGATCGACTTCTGCAACGCCGTCTCCAACGGCGGCCTCGGCTCTACCGCCACCGGCCTCGACACCGTCGTGCCGTGGAACCTATCAGCCGCCTGGCACTGGACCGAAATGTACATGGCCGAGGTCATCTACCACGACAGGATGAACAACTACCGATGCACGACGTCCAACCCGGCCGAAGCCACGGCGTTCTACATCCCCTTCTACGCCGGCCTCGCAGTCCGGAAATACCTCTTGTCCAACTACACGTCCAAGGATCGCGATCTCCACGCCGCTGCCATGCTCAACTGGATCAAAAACCAGCCGCCGTGGCGGCGAATAAATGGGTCGGATCATTTCATGATGCTTGGGCGGCTGACGTGGGATTTCCGGCGGTTTCCTGGCGACGAGGGTGGGTGGGGCACGGGCTTGATCAACATGCCGTTGATGAAGAACGTGTTCCGCCTCACCGTCGAGAGAAACCGGTGGGACGATCTCGAGTTGAGCGTCCCATATCCGACTTCATTCCATCCGAGATCCGAATTCGATATCCGCCAATGGCAGACCTTGATCCGGAGCAGGCAAAGATCCAGCCTCTTTACTTTTGTCGGGTCGACCCGGAAGTGGATCCGGAATGACTTCCGGAGCATCCTCATGGAGTATTGCAAGAACGAAACGGCGTCGTGTCGGTTAGTGGATTGCTCTAAGACGCCCTGTTCTGATGGAGCCCCGGCAATACTTGAGGCGTTTCTAGATTCGGATTTTTGCCTCCAACCGAAAGGAGACGGGTTTACGCGGAGATCCATGTTCGATTGCATGTTGGCCGGTTCGATCCCGGTTTACTTTTGGAACGGGAGCTTCGAGTATCAATATGACTGGCACTTGCCTAAAAATGCCTCAACCTACTCGGTGTTTATTCATAACAATACTGCTAGAAATGATACATCCATCATCAAACGAACCCTAGAGAAATATAGTAAAGAGGAGGTGATGAGGATGAGAGAGACTATCATTGAGTTTTTGCCAAAATTGTTGTATTCCAAGTCTAATGCGAATCTAGGTGGAATTAGCGACGCCTTCGACATTGCCGTCCATAGAGTCTTGAGAAAGTTTGAGCTACAAAAAAGATCAATGGCGGTTTGAGGTTGGATTAATTTTTATTTCAAACACTACTTTATTTTTACAACACCACCATATTTATAAGCACTATGTAATACTTTTAGCTTGTTTGTATAGTTATTCACAGTTTGAGGAATAATTATACTTGATCATATTTTTGGTTCACTTGTATTAGCATACATAAGGACGTCAATTGGGCCAATCCATCAGGTTTTGAATCAGCTCTATTCGGGTTGCGAGTTAATCGAGTGCGGACTAATCGGGCTGAAATTTTATTGAGTTAGAAATTTTCAACCATAATGCTAAACATTTGAGTTTCGGGCTAACCCACGTGCTAATCGAGCTAAAAGCTAACTATGAAACTAATAAGTGATGCATGATCTTTCTAATGGTTAATGATAAAAATTACTCATATTTATAGAATGTAGGATATTTAATTGGAGGAATTTTAGAATATATACTTAAATTCAGACACGATTAAATACTATTAGCATAAAATTAAAAAGTTGAAATTGAATAAAAATAACGTTAGATCAATATGGAGTTGTTGAATGATTTAACATATAAGAATAAGTTATGTTGAATCTTGACATGTTAAAAAACCTAATTTAAGATTTATAAAATTAAAACAGCATATATAAATTTTAAAACATGTTTTAAAATTCAAAATATTTATAATATTGAATTTGAAATTTTCAATTCGTTTGTTTATTATTATATTATATTAGTAAATAATGCATATGTACATTAAATATAAATTGGAGGGTTACTTTTATTTAATTTTTGTGTGATTATTCATTTTATCAAAATTATCATTAAAGTGTCAAACCAATCGTCAAACAAGCTAGAAGAATAAGCAATAATTGCACCTAGGGCTAGCCCATCGAGTTTCAGGTCAGCCCTACTCAAGTTGCGGGCTACTCGGACTGAAATTTTATCGAATGACAAATTTTCAACCCTATCCTACTAAATTTAGCGGACTATACGGGCCAGCCCAAAAATTTCGGAATGGACTTACGTACCTAAAGATGCATGTGCCCCAAGTGTAATCTTTCAAGAATTGAAGAATTTCGAATGTGATAGTAGGAGACAATGAGCTAGCATTCTTGTGTCCAACAGATTGATATTATAATAAAAATCATTTTGATACTTAATTGAACGTGCATAAATCTGAAATTGATAGCATGTAAAAGGTCATTGAGTGATTGAGAACTTCACGAAAAGATTATAGTGCGACCCCTACCAACTTTAACTAAGTCGAGTTACTTGATTAATTCACATATGTAAACGCAGCTACTATAGGTTATAAAATATAATAGATGTTATTTCATGCGCAGCATTTATCTCCACTATTATGTAGCATTATCTATTATATAATATTAAAAAGGGATTCAATAATTTCAAATCAATATAAAATTGATTCCAGTGGCAATTTCATAGTTTCTTCAAAAAATGACTTATTGTACACATAAAAATAAGATTAAAATAATTTAATTAAAATTATAATTAGTTCGCATGGTTTTCATTGCTCTTTTTTTTGCTCTCTCATACATGTCTTTTTTAAATAGTGCTATTTCTTGCAATTAAATAGTGTATAATATCCACTAGAATATCCATGTATTTTATCATTAACTTGATAATTAATTTAAAGATATATGGCTTTCCTATTATAACGGGTTATACAAAAAAGTGCTCCCTCCTTCCATCAAATATTCTACTTTTTCCTAGATATTCAAGTTTAAATATCTATGAATTCGTTGTTTATTTATTGGCTTCATATAATATAGAAAACTAGTGTTTCTAGCAGCTTCTTGTTCATGTCTCTAATCAAAAGGCGCCATTAGATGTTTGCGGTTGTTGCTCTAAGTTATGATGCCCTATATTGCTCGAGTCTATCGTGTATATGATAGTTTGTAAGGTGTAACTGAATATATTTTCCGTTTGCATAAAATGATTAATAACCAAAATGTGTTGATATTCGTAGAAATATAAAACTATTCTTTTGTTGATAGTGCAACTATATGTGCAATTCTATGTTATTTCGAATTAGAAGTATACAACAACACAAAGTGGAAAGCCAATAAAATGGAAAGTAACATAGGCTGCGCTTTCGATTTTCTTAGAATAGACTGGGCTTTCCATATTTAGTTTCTCATTCGACTCTTCAGCTTTTGAATCAAGTATAAAAAATACTTTAGCTTTTGGAATAGCCCAACAACCCCTTGAAATATGCATAGAAGGCGTGTAGTTTTGTTTAAGTGATATGGTGCTTGCTTGGTAACCTTTCGCTTTCTTTTTCCCATTTTTTTTTTTTTGTTGCGTCAAAGCAGACCGAGCACTTGACCTAGTGTGCTTGAAGTGCTCGCTAATCATGACATTTATTGAGCACGACTGTGCTCGCTAATGTCTCGAAATTTTTCCATCTTCCGACTGAGTTATTTTTACTCGCTAATATCGGAAGGTGCCTACTTTTTGCAGTGATTTTGTCATCAACTCCCATATAATTTTTCATTATTACTCATAGATATTGGCGGATCGAGGGGGTACTAGGGAACTAGGGTCAATTGAAGCACCCCCAATCAAATATATATTTTAGAAGAAAAATTATAACAGCAATTCTCATCGTCAGAAAAAATCGAGTTTAGCTTTCCTAAAACTAACATTTTGGCTCCGCCCCTGCTTACGGATGGAACCATGAATTATGTGTAAAGGAACCATCATTTTGAATTTCGACATTTGTATGGGTCAATTAGAAAATGGAATTAATTTATGGATGAATTTTTCCCCATTGACTATAATAATCGTGTAAGTAATTTGGTTTTGTCAAAACTATTTTAGTATTTGAAATTGTGAATGTCAACCATTTTAAAGTGAATAAAAACAGTATATCCCTTTTTTATGTTTATGTAGTCGTTTTCTTTCATGCCTTAGTAGTGGAAATGTCATAGGATATATATTTTAAAAAAAAATAGTTTAGGAAAATTAGAACAAGGTCTTCGACTCTTTTTTTGTTTTTCTTTTTTTTGACCAAACTTTTACTCTGTTTTCTACTCTCAGCAATCAGCATGCTTCCAATTTTGTCAATGCATCTATTTTTATGTTCATGAGCTGCGCCCGCCGCCTATAGTAATCCTAAAATGAAATTTATGATATAATGAAGTAATACCACATATTACTACTATAGTTTTGACCACATGAAACCATATTATACCATTCATGATTTACGTATAACAAATTTATAGAAAAGTAATTAACAAGCTAATTTTTAATATTTTGATCACTAAATTCAACTACAAACACCTGACAGGTAAATGAAATAAAAATAAAATCAAACTTATATATATTGAGCATCCTAATTAAATTTTCACTATGCCACTTCAAATAAGGGCAAAATGATATTTTCTTATTAAATATCATCTATAAAAAAGGAAATGAATGTTACATGACGTTTATAAGTGTTAAAGAAAGCTTTATTAAGATTAAATCTCTTAACTTGATTGTCATCAACTCCAATATGATTATCCATTCTTACTCATACCTAGAAGAGAATTTATGATGTACATGAAATTAAAGTCAAATAAATATACTTTCTATGTCCACTAAAAATTGTTCGATCTGGACTAGGTAGGAATTTTAAGAAATGTGAATGAAAGTGGGTTGAAATTAAAAGTTAGTAAAATATAGATCTCACTTTTATATATTAATTTTATAATGGAATGTGAGTAAAATGAATTAGTAGAATCTGAGGTCCATTTACAAAAAATAATAAATGTGAAATGAGACATTTTATTATGAACGTTCATTTTTTACAAGATGAAATATTTTATGGAGTAGGAAGAGAGTATTATTTTTCACTATTTTGCTTAAATGGTTTAGCAAGACAACTAATTTTGATACGTCGCTGAAATACAGATTTTCGACATTACATGAATATAAATGTTTCTTTGTTATCTCAATCCAGTTTCGGAGGTACGTGTGAGATCATTGATTCCGTCATTTCTTTGGTTTTTTAATTGCTTGACTTTTACCTGTTGTATGATAAAATATTTAATGTTCCTCCTCCATTTTTATAATAGGTCTTCATATTGCATGACTCAAATAATATTGTTCATCTCATATTATTTGAAACTGAATCATAAAATACAATATGAAAATATAATAAAAGATTAGAATAACCAGATAGATCACAGCATTAGAAAATAAATATCCAGACTAATATCAATTCACTCATTATTTTCCTAATTATTGGTTTTTTAGTTAATTTTTTAAGGGCCCAATTATTTTGTAATATGAGCGTAATTGCAAAAAAAATTTGGCTCTGCGGCTGGAAAATTGTTCATAATCAACGGTATCCCATGGTGAGGGTTTCCGGGTTGTGAGACGTATCGGATTGAACGGGAGCTAACGGAGGGTTAGTGGGAGGATGGGTACTATGATGTATGGTACGACGAGCACAAATATCATACTGTTAGGAGTAATAGCGGATTTATAGCATAATTTTTTTAGGAGGGGGATTGTTCATATCATTTGTGTCAGATCTTAAAATGACGTTGTTTGATGTCTTATTCTTTTAAAAAAATTCTGCAAATGAATGAGAGCATGATGTTTCCGGCTGACCCTAGCTAAGGGAAAATTAGGCCATCTTAACAGTCGGAGAGTCGGCCGACCCCTCCTTCCTAGGTCTGTCACTGATTAGGAGAATATACATATTATGGACCTCATCAAATATTGGGGTACCCATTTTTTTCTCCTAACTTTCGGACAAAACCACCCAAATGCTCTTTCCTAAATTTAACTTAAATTTTTTACATAATGGGACCATCCGTCTATATCTTCTAAATTGCATTCCCCCCTCCCTAGAAGAATAAAAATAATTTATCAGATAGAGACCGGAAAACATGTCTGAAGTTTGAAATTTGTATCCGTCAAATTGGAATGGCATTAATGAATGAATTTATCCCATTTACTATTAAAAGTCGTGTAGTCGATTTGGTTATGTCAAAATTATTTTAGTAATTGAAATTGTGAATGTCAGCCATTTTTAAATTTCAGAAAAAAACAAACAATATATCACTTTCGTCTGTTTATGCAGTCCATTTTCATGCCATACCAGTGGAAATAGCATAAGGATAAGTGTTAAAAAAATAAAAAAAAAATAAATAAGTGAGGAAAATAGAACAAGCCAATGACTTATATATATAGAGGTGCGTTAAAATGAGAACACCCCTTAGATGCATAACTAAGAACTAATATACAGCATATGATCTGTAATTGGACGGATTAGATTGTAGCAAAAAATATATCATTATTGTTTTATAGAAACATCATTAAAGGGCAAAATTGTACAAAAGAATCTCACGATTTTAGTAAAAATCCGAAAACCACGGGATCTCCTTAAATACCATGATTTTCGAAAAAAATTCCATGATACAGATATCATTATAAGTATCATTATCGGCATAAGAAGTTATCATTAATCGTAGACGAACGTATCATTATTCATGATTAACCATATCATTATGCTCTCACGATTTTTTCCATAAAAGTCAAAATCTATAATCAATCAAATTTTTCCATAAAAATCGGTTATACCATAACTGCTCAGAAAAAATAGTATCATTATCAGCATAAGAATTTATCATTAATC
>JAYDZE010571824.1:0-11804 GCA_034509125.1 Monilaria moniliformis
ATAATAATAATAATAATAATAATAATAATAATAATAATAATAATAATAATAATAATAATAATAATAATAAATATAACAACCATTCCATATCCGTCCATTCTTGTTGTTAGCTTGATAGACACACCACTTGGCATTTATATCATTTAATTCCCAATTTTAGAAAGTAGTGAAGGGCACTAACTTTGTTCCCTCTCATCAATAAAGAATCTATCTACATTTTATAGCTACTGGGAGACTCTACATTTGGAGATGAAGGAATGACAAAATCCAAATCCTTGTTTTTTCCGACTTTTATGGCGTAGTTTGCATAGTTCTTCAACAAGGTTTAATAGTCTCACACGTTATTAATTGTCGTGTAATTCAGTCTTTTAATTGTGAAGATCTAAATACATCTTCGAATACTAGACCTCGATTTGATGAAAGGAGAAATTAAATTGTATTGTATTAGTATAGTGGATTCAACTATTAATGAAATAATTTATACATTCATTGCAATACCATTCTCACATTAATACCAAAAATACACTTTTCACAATATCCAATCCATATGTGTGTGTTTACATAAACTTACAAAATATATTAAATAAAATATAATGTAGCCATCAAACTAAACAATGGGCGTAACGTGAATTACGGTAATCAGCCGATCCATGGAAGTGGAACTGATCAATAATATCAATTAAGAAATCAAACTCAAATGTTAATTTTCTTATATTAAATGTTAGTTAAGATTAAATGCCAAAACTAGAGAACTAGCAAGCTAGTTAGCACGTGCTAATCCATCGTGATTAACTGCTGCTTTTAAGGTTAACACATATCATTAGCAAACTTTTAGGCTAACTAAATCTGATTACATTAGAAAAGGCTGTCAATAAAGACAAATTTAGGCTTTTATATAGCCAGTTTAATTAATTAATTAATTAATTACGTTTAATCTTCCTTATTCAGTTTTGTTACATATAGTTGGAACCTAAATAGTTTAGTTTACGTTGTTGCAAATGATGTGTTTTTAAAGTAATGTGAAAAAACAAATTGGTGCAGAATTTTATGTATTATTAGTTAATTATCCCTTAATTAACAATATAATGGTGGCGATGATGATTTAAGGGAATATATTCGATCAATTATCCTTTTATGCTCAATATAATTAATTAATAATTATACTAATACTTTCAAACCAAAGAGCATTTCACTTCTAAGATAAACTCACATTTTCACAATTGAATTTATTTTAAAATATAAATTACAAATCATAAATTTACTATCAAATATGTACAAATCCATTAGGAAGTTGTATAAGTTTAATTGTTTTTTTGTTATTTATGACATTCGAATCGAGCACCATGAATTCATTTAATAAGATGATGAATTAACTATAGATCTTCATGATTTAAGGACTGAATTTTTTTCTAAGTTTCTAGTCTATGAGAGGTTTGTAAAATTTGGACCATACATTTTGTTCACGTGACACACTAACAACGTGACATCAGTCATATTCTCCCAGGACAAAAAAAAAAAAGCAGAAACATAAAAATAGAAATTTCGGATGAAAAACGCACAGGTGTATCCTTAAAATTTTCATGGATCTCAAACTTATACATATTCGTGTTTAATTATATGCATAATGTGTTTGGACAAACGTATTTAAATTTTTTAAGATGGCCATCGACGTCAAGCGTGTGAGTCATGTGCACCTGCTACCTGCTCTCTGTCTCTATTCTCCACTGAACAACGCGTGTCAATGGTTAACTCAGTCGTTGCATTCTGGCATAGCTGCTCTTATTCGCAGTTTTAATCTGAGTCTAGATCTAAGCTTTGACATCTTCGACTCACGACCAACAAAAACATAGTGTCGTCCTTATCACCATCTCAAATTCTCGTTTTGGCTGACAACAATAGCATCACACTGCTAGTGTCTTATACCCTCTGCACTCAAACGCAACAACAACAACACCTACAACAAATTACAAGAGAGAGAGTATGAATTGATCACATGAGAAACAGAGAAGATGGACAGTAAAATATGGTAATATACTAAAAATTATACATGCATATTTGTATTTAACATCATGCATATTTGTATTTAACATCATGCATATTTATGTTCACTATTATGTATATTATTTTTGCAGATCTCAGGTTTAAACATATCTTATTTGACTATATGCATATTCATGTTTAAATATATGCATTTCGTATTCAAATAAACATATTTTGATTTTTTGGATATATGGCCACCAGTCGCAACAGTCTATTGTCGATGTCGTCGTCATCACCACCTCAAATCTTGACTTCGTGCGACAGTAGCAATACCACGCTACAATCATCTCTACCTTGTACGCTCTGCACTCAAACGCAATAACAATTAAATACAGTATACACATGACCACCATGTATGATCTTATCTCTCTACTCTCTCTATATATATATATAAATTCTTTACATAGATTGTGGTAAAAAATTACTTTCACAATTAAACTCTATATACAAAAAACAATAACCATAATAGAACCGCAAATGGTGCGCGTAGCTGTTAGGCATTTTTTTGTTGCAACAACTGTCAAATTGCCAAAGCCTTAAGGCCATGGTTTAAAACCATATCTATTTTGGAGAGGGGGGACAAGGGTTGGGCACCTATGCTGCAAAAGCTGGTGGAAAAAAGTTAAACTCCGATATAGCTTTAGTAATAAAATGCATAAAAAAATTAAATCCAATTTTATCTTTCAAATTCCTCCTTTCGGTAACTTGGCGAATCGAATTTGAATACGGGTAATTGAATACATCAATTTTATTTTTATGAAGTTGTGTAGAATGTTGATGTGGTCACGATTCATCATTGGTTCAATCTAGATTAATTGGAAATCCTATAATATCATATATATATATATATATCCGAATCAATTTTTAATGCAGAACTAAGAATTAATTTATGTCGTCAATTTTCAGAATCCAGCTACTATTATGTATGACACGTGTCACGTAGAAAAATAGTCTTTATATTAGAAACGACATGACTGTAATTAACACGTCCAAATTTTGGTATTCCCCATATTTCGGTAACTGATTTGCTGATCAATTTTATATCATTTATGATGATAACTGTCGCATAATGATATACGTTTGAAGCTGTAATGCTTATACGTCCTTCTCATAATGATATATAATTACATATATATATATATATATTTATATATATATATATATATATATAATGAATGATTGTGAATGTGATATGTCCTGTTGCGGAATATAACTATAATTAACACGCGTACAGATTTTGTTAATTCCACTCATTTCATTAACTGATTTGCTGTATCAATTTTATATTCTTAATGATCATAATATCATTTATGATCATAACTGCTGCATAATGATATACGTTTGATACTGTAATGCTTATACGTGATTCTCATAATGATATACTATTATATATATAATGAATATTTTTTGAATGTGATATGTTATATTTCGAAGCTTTGATTTTCGCCATCTATCCAAAATACCGGAGACAAATTATTTCCAGGATACTTTTATACCCTTTATGATATAAATACCATAGAATAATGATGTTGCATTCCATAAAATCAGGTCCGTCCATTTCAACATCATACGATCTATATTAGTTCTTAGTTATGCATTTAGGAAATGTTCCCATTCTAATGCACCCCTATATATATATATAATATGTGTGTGTAATAATATCCACATATTTACATTTTACATTTTTAATCCCTAAAGATCTAACTAGAGAATTATGTACATCAGAAGTATAAATTCGAGTATCTAGATTTAAACTTGATCCTTTTTTCACCATCTAATTAATAATTTGATCCAAATGTACCGAATTTACCAAATAAAACAAATCGTTATTTCTCTATTTTATGTAAGAATATAATAGCTTTAACTTGTGGTAGGAGAAGACGACTAGCTAAATTGATGTATATTTTATACTAGTTATGACTAGACTACAACTAGTCACATTAATGTCAACCAAGATCCTTAAAAATGATTTTGTCGATTAAATGAATGTATGCACCACGTAATGCATGATTACATTAATATCGGTATCTCGTTACTAAATTAATAATAATTAGTGTTAACTAGATATTTTAAATGGACTATCATAATTTCATAGCTAATTTGTCTATTAATTAAATTCTGTAATATTATTTTAATGAGAACATCCACAGCATTCTACTATACCGCTTTGGTTTGTCTGTGTATGCAGACCATAAAATATTATTTATCACTAATTAATAATCCACACCAAAGAGGAAAATGAACATGAAATTATCATCGTTACTGACGAACGCTTATTAATTAAACACTTTAAGAGATTATTTCTCTCTCATAAAAACTCAAAATTTATTGACCCAAAAATCTACATATAGTTTATGAAGGTGTCTAATTTTTTTAAAATTATATTTCTAGTTTATGAAGGTAGCATGCATAGTAATTTTTACGATTATTATTTTCCGCGTAAGATAATATAATAATAGTAAAAATATTTTATACATAAAAATCCATAATAATAGAGAAATTTTATTTTATGCATAAAAATGTATAATCTTGTCTGAAAATGAATCTTGACCAACCATGCAACAAGATCTATAAACTAGATTGGTTTCTAATTAACAAAATTATAGCTGTTTTAATTTAATCCTTCTCGTGTGTGTGAGAGAGATAATGAATTCAAAATTGAATGTAATAAACGATTGATGTTTGAGATGTAAGGTGCTCAAGAGTGAAAAAAGTGTTTATATTTTGTCTCATCAAATACGACATGTTGATATAATCAACAAGTACTATATTTTAAGGTTTTGTACAATAAAGATGCTCTATCCCAACTTGGCAACTTGCTCAGGCACAGAGAAATGAATGTCTTATATGTGGCTCTCATTAATTTATATCAAACTTTAGCACCATATGTAATACTCTAATTCTGACCTAAAAGACAATAGAAAACAGCCAAAATTTAGAGCTCAAAATATGAATGCTTGCTGCAATAGTCCTCAAGATTGGCAATTTTTTTGGACTTGTCACACTCTTTCTTAGTTTAATTTTTAGGTTCGTGTCCAAAGTGAACGCGTCTTGAATCTAAAAAATGGGTCGGAACTTTGTAGCACCTGTCGATAATATTCTCTTTTATGTATGGACTAATCTATTATTATGAATTTTTACGTAATAAAATTATTTTTGATATATTAAAATATTTTTTTATTTGCAACTAACAAAATAAAGTTGGTTCTTATCTTAACTCAGTCCATGATCCAAGCCAATAAGGTTGATCATGCAAATTTCTGACATGGAGCTTGATTGATCTTTCATTGGAAAAAGAAAGTTCGATTACCGAGCACCAATCTGCGAGCACTATGCGATAAACATTTAGTGTATCGAATACAATAGTGAGCACCAGCTCTAGCAACATTTGTGAGCACCTTTGTGCTCGCAGTATTTTGTCGCATAGCTATATAGCGAGCACAGTTTTGCTTGCAGAAAATGGCGCAAAAGGTTAGCGAGCACAGTTGGTACTTGTTGAACTTGCTAGCACCAAAATATTAGCAAATTCCTAGCGCCACGCCTTGGCGCCTTGGTTTAGCGAGCAAATTGTGCCCGCTATTATTTGTGAGCACAATGATGCTCGCAAAATATTTTGGTAGAAAAAATTCTGCTAAAACATCCACTATTTTGGTCTTGGCGGGATTTTCGCTTACAAAATTTTTGCAATTGAGGGGAAAATAGCGAGCACCACTCGAGACATATGGACTTAGTGTTATGCCAATTCTACAAAAACATTTGCTATCTACTCGCCAATTTATGAGCACTCAAACATATGGACTTAGTGTTCCACGCCAAAAAATTGGCGATTCTCGGGCATATTGGTCAATATTAGTGAGCACTAGTGCTATCAAGTTGGTGCTCGCTATGTTTTCTGATTAGAATTAAAAGACACAATGTTTCTCAACTATTTTCAGTCTTCACTTTTTTTTTCGGAGTAGTGTTACATTTTGCATAGGAAAAATATTATTTTCACAATGGAAGACATTTCTAGAGTAACGGTTGTGGATCTCCCACGTTCACTATTGTAAGAAGGCTAATAATTATTGTTAGTTAATTGTCATTATTTAGTACCTATTTGTCGTTATGTGTATTGAGAAAATATGACTTTTGTATACAATGGTATAGTCCTTGTGTTGGTTTGTTTATTAATTATAGTTAATTTCCTATAGTGGTTTATTTGCAATTATTGAAATATTTCATTTGAAAATATAAATTTGTTATAGTTTAGGGACTAGTATGTGAATATGAACTTATATGATACTTGAACATAGATTAATTTTTGATAAGTTGATTAATTTTAGGGGTAGAATCGTAAAAAACATAAAATTAAGGGTAAATTGATGTAGTTTTGGTTACTCTTTATTAATATTTGTAGTTTTGTGTTTAATTGTAATTGTTTGTATCCGTACAAATGTCTCATTAATATATTTTTAAAATTTATTTGTATCTTAGGTATTTTACTCAAATTATTTGGTAATTCCATCATAAGTTAGAGAGTGGATGTACGTTAGAAAATTTCAAAACGGAGAATACAATCATGATTTCTTGAAGGTGTATAGTTTTTTTTATATAAATTTCGCTTCTAGCCAGCCATCCAGAATGAATGGTGCAAAAATAAGATGTCTGATGTGGCCGTCGTTAGCACACACAAAATAAATGTGTAGCCTATGCCACAACTATATAGATAGTGGTAAGAACAAGGTCGATCTGCATTGAGTTTATCAGTAGCTTCCTCTTAGCTTCACTTCATCTCCGGTGTTACCAGTCACAGTATCTTGGTTGGCCAATACGCAAAACTAAAAACAACTTAAGCCAAACAGAAGAATTGATTAAGAAGAAAAATAATTTGGCATCAACTACACTTATTAAATATGAACACTTACTCGGTGGGAAAAAAATTTATAAAATGCTCATATCATCAGTACCCAACTCAGGGCAATATCCCCGTCCTAGACAAACCCAATAAGAAATTCTTACATATGCCCCTAATCAATATACATCTTATGCCCGTGTTAGTCAATCTATCTCAAACTAAAATATGGATCATACACCTTGTGTCTTAATTTATTAGTGATCTAATCTTCCTCTAATGATTAACGACCTATTAGATACTCAATTATGACAAAACCATATTGGAATCATAACTAACACTTTGAGCGTATTCACACGTTGTTATTATGAACAAATTAGACATCCCGAGTTCGTTGGTTCCTCTTCAATACGTCGTTGCCCATACTAGATTAAAGAATCTAGCTAGACATAATTAAATAAGGGAAAGCAATAGGTGTAAAAGAAAACATTTTAGAATTGAAATTACATACGAAATAAAATTGTAGAATAGTTTAGGCAATGCAAGCCAACGTAAATAAAAATAGAATGCAAGAGTTGTTTCTTTCCCACCACTCCCGAAATTAAGAAAAAACAGAAGTACGTTGACCAATGATGCATTTAGTCTACGGCTATGCATCTTATCATGCTAGGGTTTCTAGATAGTCCAATCTAAAAGAATTGGCTTGGGTCTAGGGTTGACCGTTACATCATGACTTCCTTCTTTGGCGGCTGCGCCCACATCTTCATCTTTATCTTTAATAAATTTGTCATTATCTGACTCGTGGTGGATAAGGAATGTTTGATTCCCTTGCTTATCTGGTTCTTTAGATAGGTATGACACATCCGTTGTCCACAACATCTCCTTTTTTTCCAGCTTACTTTTGCTCAGCTCATCTGATTAATTTCTTTATCTACCCAGGGTTGGATTCCATGCGGTACATTGAGTTGAGACAGCTACTCCACCCAACAGCTATGCACCTGATGTTAGCTACATGTTTAAGCTAGAGTTGCTGTCGGGGGTGCACAATTTCTTTGTATCATTCATTTATCTTTTTTTGTGGAATGCAGCCCTGCATTGTCCAAAATGGCACATGCTCTATCTAGTACACCCTGTTTCCCAAATGTGTCCTGCTAGACACAGAAAAAATTCAAAAGACACTATAAAGACTCGATCTAGACTCCCTAAACAAAAACTAAAAAATAGCACAAACATGAGCTCATCAATGTCATTCTGCAAAATGCGCCAATATGAAATATTTACCAATAGATGTGGTAAATGGATCACAAATTTTATGTTTTGAAGAAAAATAGTGCATAAAATTTTAAATAAGTTGAGTTTTGGAAAATGAAACCTTGGTTGGAAGTCTTCGATGAAATTCCAACTATATGTTTACCTATTTGCTGTGTTATTTTGCTTTGTGGTTTGTTGATGTTAACGTGGGGGAGAAATTTCAACTATATGTTTACCTATTTACTGTGCTATTTTGCTTTGTGGTTTGATAGTAGATGTCTAGAGGAGAACTTATTGGTTCTTCCTCCTCCGCTCAACACTTAGTGGATAAGGAGATTTACCACCCTAGTACGGCCTCTGATACATGTATTGGCACTCCGCTATCACATGAGTCGTCATCCCAAGAGCAATTCCACAAACGCGTGGTGGGCGTTGGGCACTGTTGGACGTGGCACGCTCCGCCCCGTCGCCCTTGTGTTGCGCATCAACCACGGGCATCGTCAGATGCTACTGGGCGTTTGGCGCCCAGTGTCGTCGGCCCATCCTGCGTATTGGTGCTCGACGCCCGTCGTCGGGTGGCAGGGAGTAATTTTTTGCGCGCTCTCACCCGGTTACCCGACGTCGAATGCCGTCTCGTCACCCATGCATGCTTGCATGGCACGCGCCGTGCACTGCCGAGACGTCCCGGGCGTCACAGTGTCCGTTGCCTCTCGCCCGCATGCCATTGCCTAGACGTCATACGCTGAGTTGCTGCCGCAGTGTGTCGGGTGCCATCACCTTACACCCCGTCGCCCTATGCCTGTTGTCTGTCGCGCGCGTCGCCCGTCGCGCGCGTCGCTTTAGGCTGTGCATTCTTCGCCTATCGAGTGCCGCGTCGCTTAGCGACACCCGAGCATTGCACGCCGGGCGCTGCCGAGCGCTACAATGCCCGGTGCCCCAATGGTCATCGGTCGATGCTTGCGCGAGCTTCGTGCCCACCCCTGCTCGTCTGTGACCAGCGCCTGCTGCCGCCTTCTGATGCGCCTGCCGAGGTGTCCTGGCCGAGCTAACGAGAGTAGCCTGACGCAGGGCGTCTCTGCCTCGGCACCCGCCAGTCCCTGCGCACCGTCCCAACCTGCACCCTAGCCGCCCGGAACTCTTGGCCAGCATTTGCTGCCCGGATCTGATCTCCGTTCTTCGTTCCTTGTGTTCTTCATTCGATTTTTTGTCCAATTACAAATTATTGCTAGAAAATAAAATAAAAACACCATTATCTACCATTGTCAAATCTCGTAGGTTTACAGATCGTGCCATAAACCAGGTAGAAACCACCAGAACAGATTTAAATGCATTCAAGCCAAATAAGTCAGATGAATTGCGGAAAAATTAATTCTACAATCCTATTATCTGATTTAAACCAGGCAACTATGTTTTAATTGTGATAATGAGATCCGCACGTTAAATAGACATTAACAAGCGAAATTGTGCATAAGTTAAGACACATATAAACAAAAATAAATTTTTGGAAAAAGAAATCCACGTAAAAAAGACTCAATACCTAATTCTTTTATTTTAATTCATCTTAATATATTATTAATACACAAACCCATTATTAAATAATTTTAACAAAATATTACTACTATTTTATTATTTGACGAGTGATTTTGTTTTTATATATATATATATATATATAGTTGGGTACTTGTAATATCTACGCCTTAACTATTACGTAGTAGCAAATCTGGACTACTTATTGTGTTTATGTGGATATTACAGTGCGACACATGGCAGGACATTTTTTATATGTGGAGTATTAAATTATGCATAATCTATATCGAGCATTGTTAATCAATATAATATAATATAGCAATAATCATTGTGTTATACCAAAACAAAGCATATACGCTATTGATAACCAGTATAAAGCGATGTGGAACTCAACATAATGTTAGCACAATTAATGTACGGACATCGATACTCAAAACATTATAATGCACGTGTTATCTCATAAACTGCATGACATAGTCAGTATAGTTGTTCAAGTTGATCAATATATAGAATGTTTGTACTCCGTATATTATGATATGTTATTGGTAATCATTATAAAGAGATGTGGAACTCAACATAATGTATTAATATATAGAACGTCTGTACTCCGTAATTTACAAATCCAACACATATCTAATCCAATTTATATTAAACACAAAAAGAATCCAATGTATATCAAACATCAACAACTAATATCCATCGTATCTTTATGAATCAAATTAAAATGTATGAGCAAAAAAATAATTAATACCTTCGGCCGAAGATGTGTCTTCCAATGATTGATACATGAATCTATAAAAGTAACACACAACTCGTCAACTAAGGTAAAAAAATAAACAATCACCTCATGATCACTGCCAGAAGTTTACGATTCTTCTCTCTATAAATTTTCTATGGCTGTATTGGGCAGATATGGCTAAAATATTAGATATGACAAAGATATCATGTGTATATCGTACCATAATATGCGAAAATTACTATAACCAAATTTTTTCCTAAATGACGATTATACCATTGTCTAGTTTAATTATGTACAATCTGTGCTGCCATGTAGAGTAATTTGGTCGGTTAGGTATTTATATCCTACGGTCTATTTTTAGTCTCGATTCAGAAGTAAGAGTGTGTTCATATTTGAACACGATTATATATATATATAGATATATATACCGGACTCTATTTTTCGCCACTATATATTATACAGAGTTTGGACTTAATATGAAGACGTCTTTGTATAATAAGCCCACACAATATTGGGCTAAAATTTATATATTAGCCCATCCCCTGTTGCAAAGGACCCAAATACTACCACTAATTCTTATTACAGAAAATTCAAATCTATATAACTGAATTCATATTCCGTTCAACTTTTGAACACTACCGATATCCCGTGTTCCACTTTCAATTTATTATCATTATTTTTTTATAAATTTTAATGATAATAACTTTTCCTTCAAAAAATATTTTTTAATAATTTGTTCTTCAATTCTAATTTGTTCCGATGTAGGATAGTTTTAAGATAATTAACTAAGATTCACTAATTCAATTATAATTTATAGTTATTTTATTATATTTATAATAATTGGGGTTATATAATACAAATATGAGAGTGTGTGTATATATATATATATTTATTTATTTAAATTTCAAATTTTAGTGATAACTATTAACTAAATTCATTACGTATAATAATTTTTATTTTATAATAAATGGTGGGAAACAATAAATGATACTAAAATGTTTCTCACGAAGTATATAGCAATGCACGCAAATAAATGAGAGAGACTGAGCATTCAAGATCATTTACTTCCTTCTAAACCTTATCTCTTATATATACTAGTGTTCCACCTTTGCGATGCACAAACATTTTATTTGCTTCATTTTTTTCTTCAACTGTGAATTAATTATTTTAGATGGAGAATAATTTTATTATACTGGTATCTAATAATAATAAATGTGTATAACAATAATTTTAGAATAAAATAGAAAAAATTATAAATTTAGTAAGTTTGAAAATTAATCAAATATATACATATGTATGTTTCGTATAATATTACCACCATTCAAATTAAAGTTTTGTATTTTAAAAAAAATTACACTTTAAATTACAACAAACTAATATGATTCAAGGATTAGGGAGAGAGAGACGGAGGGAGAG
>JAYDZE010571835.1:0-11803 GCA_034509125.1 Monilaria moniliformis
AATCTTCCACATGCTCCACACGGCTTTTCGGGTGTAGACGAGCTTGCCACCTTCTCCACCACCGTTGTGAGCAATTTTTCCAACTTGCCAATCTTGGCATCAATTTTCTCTTCCAAGTCAGCGGTGTTGGCATTGGAGTGCTCCACCCTCTTCAACAATCGTGCTTGTGGCTCGTCGTACTCACGGGTGGCATTGACAAGATGTTGGATCACATTTCGTGCCTCACTAACTCTATTGGTAGAAAACTCTCCTCCACTAGCTGTGTTAGCCATGTTCTTACTCTCCACCGTCATTCCTTGGTAGAAGTATTGGAGCAAATCGCCTTCCGAAAACTTGTGGTTAGGACAACTATCCACTAGCCTTTTGAACCGAGCCCAATATGCACTCAAAGACTCATCAAAACCTTGTTGAGCTCCTGTAATCTCCTTCTTAAGTGCATTAGTCTTGGTGGGAGGGAAGAAATACTCCAAGAACAGCTTCTTAATTTCAGCCCATGTAGAAATCGAATTGGGTCGAAGACCATTGAACCAAGCATTGGCCTCTCCCGACAAAGTTAAAGGTAAGACGGCCAATCTGAACTGCTCTTCAGTAACTCCTGGAAGCCTCTTTTGAATTCTGCACATCTTAATAAACTCACTACGAAAATTATACGGGTCATCACCTCGTTTGCCATAGAACTTAGGCAAAACGTTTAACAATGCCAACATGATTTCAATCGGTTGGGCACCATTGACAAGTCTAATAGGAGTTGGAGGGTCATTCTCCAAGTGACAATTAAGCTCTGCCAAATGTGGATCATTATCTTCTTCAGCCATTGTGTCCTCCAAAATGGGATGAAAATCCAACGTGACGTCAATGTCATCTTCTGTGTCACTTTCAGAACTTTGAACTGGGTAGTTGGGCTCAGGCAGGGCAGCTTGATGGCCTGTCCGAGTCTGAATCCCTTGTTTTGCAAGTCTCGTCTCCTTCCGTAACCTCTTGGCAGTTTTCCCGATCTCAGAATCGTATAACAAATGTGGCCTTGAAGATCTGCTCATAAAAAAGAAAAATAAAAAATAAAATAAAATGTCAAAAACTATTTACACAAAGGTATAGAAAACACATAACAAAATAACACAATCCCCGGCAACGGTGCCATTTGATGGGGCTTAAGTTTATATTGTCGTTAGGAAATAAACTAGCCTAATCAATATAATTTATATGTTTTCCACTTTCCAATATACTATTGAATTAGTATATGGTAAGAGCGGGGTCGATCCCACGAGGAATGCGAATTTCATTATGTATCCACTATGCCTAAGAGGGGTTTTGGCGATGCCGCCACGCCTAAAGTCATTTTAGAGAAAGAAAACAGAAAATAAATTAACTAAAAAGAGTGGGAAACTAATTATCAAAACAAACTAAAATCAACAAAATTAACAAACTGAATTAGACAGGCAAACTGGGCAACTTAGATATTTAGGAAACAACTTGGCAATTTGAACGTATCAGAAACTTAACTACTTCTAACTAAAGCGTGAAAGCAAAAATATAAACTAAACTAAAAGCAACAAGCAGAGGCAAGAAAAACATGTTCAAACTGAACAGATTAAAAACAGGAATAAACTGGGCAAGTTGAATGTCTCAAAGCGCGACAAAGGAAACTTAAATAAACAATAAAGACGGGAACAAAATTGAAATAGCAACTGACTCAATAAACTAAACAACTGGGACTACGTGAACAAACCGAGCAACTTGAAATTTAAAGAGAAACAAAGCTTAGTAAATATGCAAATATTTAGAATGCTTCAAATCCAACAAAAGCTAAACGAAAACTAAACTTGAAAGATTCTAAAAAAAACTCCAAAAGTTAACTAAAAAGCAAATACGAAAACTAAAGCAAAAGAGTATTAAGGGTTCTTCTCTGGAAGTCGAAATCAAATGGTGGTCTCTCCACCCAACGTCTCCTTTATGTAGAGTATGGATTGCTCGGACAAGTAGAGTTGATTCCTAAAGTGTTCTCCATTCTCTTCTCTTCTCAAAGTGTTCTAAAGGTTTAGAATGTTGTAGAATGGTGTAAAGGTTGTCTCTCCACGTTCTGGATTGTTTCCTCCCTTTTTATAGACTTGGAGGCGGCTGGATTAGGGTTTTCTTCCTTATCTCTTCGGTTAATTGACCAAACTGGCCTTCTGGTCCGACGCGCCACCTTCAAGCTAGGCTGTTTGAAGATTCTTTCCTAATTTGATTTGTCGCGCCTCGCAGACTGGCGGCGGGTGTTAGGGTTTTCTTTTCTTTCATTCTTCGGTAGATTGACCGACTTGCCCTTCTGGTCTGACGACACCTTCAAGCTGGTCAGTTTGACAACGCGCATCTGACAGATTGCAATTTTAGCTTCAAAACCCACTTCTTTTGCTCTTTCTATGCATTTTTCAGCTTTTCAACATCCTTGTACCTCATGTTCCCATATCTTCCAATATCCTGCATATTAACACCTATTAAGTGCAGATTTTCTCCAATTAAAGATCAATTCGACCCCTAATTCCTAGCAACAATTATGTCTTATCAATCCAGCACATGCTCCCCTATTATGGTTTTTGAAATAATGTCAAAGAATGGTATTGTTCTCGTCAAAATAGCCTCAAAATCGAGCTTGTACCGTCTAAGCTCAATTTGAAGCATAACATCTGGACTTGTGATTTTAAAGAGCAATATACATATCTACAACTAAAATCCACCACACACTCCCTTATTATGGTGTGTGTAATGTAATAAAGTCAAAGAACGACATCGTTCTCCTCAAAATAGCCTCAAAATCAAGTTTGTACCATCTCAGCTCAGTTGAAGCATAACTCCCGGACATCAATTTAAAAGAGCAATACGCATATCAACAACCGAAATCCATCCCACACTCCCTCATTATAGTTTATCTAATGTTATAATGTCAAAGAGCATCATCGTTCTCGTCAGAATAGCCTCAAAATCGAGTTTGTACCGTCTAAGCTCGATTTGAAACATAACTTTTGGAGATGCGATTTTAAAGAGAAATACGCATATCTACGAGCGAAATCTACCACACACTCCCTTCTAATGGTATATGTAATGTAATAATGTCAATCAACGACATCGTTCATGTCAAAATAGCCTCAAAATTGGGTTTGTATCGTCTAATCAACTCAAATAGCATCAAAAGCGAGTTTGTATCGTCTAATCACAATTTGAAGCAGAACTTACGGGATAGGCATTTTAAAGACCAATAAGCATATCTACGACCGAAATCCACCACACACTCCCATATTTTGGTGTATGTATAGTATTAATATCGAAGAACGGCATTATGCTTGTCAAAATAGCTTCAAAATCGAGTTTGTACCGTCTAAGCTCAATTAAGCATATCTCCCCGACTTGTGATTTTAAAGAGCAGCACGCATATCTACGACCAAAATCCACCACAGACTCCCTTATTGGTTTATGGAATGTAATATTGTCAAAGAACGGTATCGTTCTGGTTAAAATAGCCTCAAAATCAAGTTTGTACCGTCTAAGCTCAATTTTAAGCACAAGTTCCGGAGTTGCGATTTTATAGAGCAATATGCATATCTACAACTGAGATCCACAACACACTCCCTTATTATGGTGTATGTAATGTAATAACGACAAAGAACTACATCGTTATCCTCAAAATAGCCTCAAAATCAAGTTTGTACCGTCTCAGCTCAATTTGAAGCATAACTTCCGTACTTGGGATTTTAAAGACCAATGCACATATCTATGACCAAAGTCCAACACACACTCCCTTATTATGGTGTATGAATTGTGATAATATCGAAGAATGACATCGTTCTCGTCAAAATAGCCTCAAAATCAAGTTTGTACCGTCAAACCTCAATTGAAGTATAACTCTCGGACATGCGATTTTAAAGAGCAATACGCATATCTACAACTGAAATACACCACACACTGCCTTAGTATGGTGTATGTAATGTAATAATGTCAATGAACGACATCATTCACCTGAAAATTGCCTCCAAATAGAGTTTTTACCGTCTCAGCTCTATTCAAGCATAACTCCCGGACTTGGATTTTAAAGAGCAATACGCATATCTACGAGCGAAATCCACCAGACACACCCTTAGTTTGGTGTCTGTAATGTAACAATGTCAAAGAATGCCATCGTTCTGGTCAAAATAGCCTCAAAATAGAGTTTGTAGAGTCTAAGCTCAATTTGAAGCATAACTTTCGGACATGGGATTTTAAAAACCAATACGCATATCTACGACCAAAATCCACCACACAATCCCTTATTATATTGTATGTATTGCTATAATATTGAAGAACGGAATCGTTCTTGTCAAAATAACCTCAAAATCGAGTTTGTCCCGTCTAAGCTCAATAGAAGCATAACTCCCGGACTTGTGATTTTAAAGAGCAACACGCATATCTACGACCAAAATTCACCACACACTCCCTTATTGGTTTATGGAATGTAATAACGTCAAAGAACGGTATCGTTCTCGTCAAAATAGCCTCAAAATAAAGTTTGTAGCGTCTAAGCTCAATTTTAAGCATAAGTTCCGGACGTGCGATTTGAAAGAGCAATACGCATATCTACAACTGAGATCCACAACACACGCCCTTCTTATGGTGTATGTAATGTAATAATGACAAAGAACGACATCATTCTCCTCAAAATAACCTCAAAATCAAGTTTGTACCATCTCAGCTCAATTTGAAGACCAATATGCATATCTACGACCGAAATCCATCACACACTACCTTATTATGGTGTATGAATTGTAATAATATTGAAGAATGGCATCGTTCTCGTCAAAATAGCCTCAAAATCAAGTTTGTACCGTCTAACCTCAATTGAAGCATAACTCCCGGACTTGCGATTTTAAAGAGCAATACGCATATCTACAACTGAAATACACCACACACTGCCTTATTATGGTGTACGTAATGTAATAATGTCGAAGAACGACATCATTCACCTGAAAATTGCCTAAAAATAGAGTTTGTACCGTCTCCGCTCTATTGAAGCACAACTCTCGGACTTGGATTTTAAAGAGCAATACGCATATCTACGAGCGAAATCCACCAAAAACACCCTTAGTTTGGTGTATGTAATGTAATAATGTCAAATAATGCCATCGTTATGGTCAAAATAGCCTCAAAATAGAGTTTCTACCGTCTAAGCTCAATTTGAAGCATAACTTCGGACTTGGGATTTTAAAAACCAATACGCATATCTACAACCGAAATCTACCACACACTCCCTTATAATGGTATATGTATTGCAATAATATCAAAGAAGGGCATCGTTCTCGTCAAAATAGCCTCAAGATCGAGTTTGTGCCGTCTAAGCTCAATTGAAGCATAACTCACGGACTAGTGTTTTTAAAGAGCAATACGCATACCAAAATCCACCAAACACTCCCCTATTATGGCTTTTTCAATGTAATAATGTCAAAGAACGGTATTGTTCACGTCGAAATAGCCTCAAAATTGAGTTTGTACCGTCTCAGCTCAGTTAAGGCATAACTCCGGGACTTCAATTTAAAAGAGCAATACGCATATCGACAACCGAAATCCACCCCACACTCCCTTATTATTGTTTATTTAATGTAATAATGTCAAAGAGCGGCATCGTTCTCGTCAATATAGCCTCAAAATTGAGTTTGTACCGTCTAAGCTCGATTTGAAACATAACTTTTGGAGTTGCGATTTTAATGAGAAATACGCATATCTACGAGCGAAATCTACAACACACTTCCTTGTAATGGTATATATAATGTAATAATGTCAATCAACGACATCGTTCTCGTCAAAATAGCCTCAAAATTGAGTTTCTACCGGTTAAGCTCAATTTGAAGCATAACTCACAGACTTTTGATTTTAAAGAACAATACGCATACCTACGAACGAAGTCCACCACACACTTCCTTAGGTTCGTGTATGTATTGTAATAATGTTAATCTCGTCAAAATAGCCTCAAAATCGAGTTTTTACCGTCTAAGCTCAATTGAAGCATAACTTCCGAACTTGTCTTTTTGTAAGAGCAATACGCATATCTTCAACTCAAATCCACCACACAATCCCGTATCACGGTGTATGTAATGAGATAATGTCAAAGAACGACGTTGTTCTCGTCAAATAGCCTCAAAATCGAATTTTTACCATCTAAGCACAATTTGAAGCATAACTTCTGGGCTTGGCATTTTAAAGACCAGTACGCATATCTACGACCGAAATCCACCAGACACTCCCATATTTTGGTGTATGTATTGCAATAATATTGAAGAACGGCATCGTTCTTGTCAAAATAGCCTCACAATCGAGTTTGTACCGTCTAAGCTCAATCGAAGCATAACTCCCAGACTTGTGATTTTGAAGAGCAACACGCCTATCTACGACCAAAATCCACCACACACTCCCTTATTGGTTTATGGAATGTACTAATGTCAAAGAACGGTATCGTTTTCGTCAAAATAGCCTCAAAATCAAGTTTGTAGCGTCTAAGCTCAATTTTAAGCATAAGTTCCGGACTTGTGATTTTACAGAGCAATAAGCATATCTACAACTGAGATCCACAACACACGCTCTTATTATGGTTTATCTAATGTAATAATGACAAAGAACGACATCGTTCTCCTCAAAATAGCCCCAAAATCAAGTTTGTACCGTCTCAATTCAATTTGAAGCATAACTTCCGGACTTCGGATTTTAAAGACCAATACGCATATCTACGACCAAAATCCATCACACACTCCCTTATTATGGTGTATGAATTGTAATGATATTGAAGAATGGCATCGTTCTAATCAAAAGAGCCTCTAAATCAAGTTTGTACCGTCAAACCTCAATTGAAGCATAACTCCCGGACTTGCGATTTTAAAGAGCAATACGCATATCTAAAACTGAAATACGCCACACACTGCCTTATTATGGTGTATGTAATGTAATAATGTCAAAGAATGACATCATTCATCTGAAAATTGCCTTAAAATAGAGTTTGTACCGTCTTAGCTCTATTGAAGCATAACTCCCGGACTTGGATTTTAAAGAGCAATACGCATATCTACGAGCGAAATCCATCACACACTCCCTTAGTTTGGTGTATGTAATTTAATAATATCAAAGAATGCCATCGGTCTGGTCAACTTAGCCTCAAAATAGAGTTTGTACCGTCTAAGTTCAATTTTGAGCATATCTTTCGGATATGGCATTTTAAAAACCAATACGCATAACTACGACCGAAATCCACCACACACTCCCTTATTCTGGTGTACGTATTGCAATAATATCGAAGAAGGGCATCGTTCTCATCAAAATAGCCTCAAGATCGAGTTTGAGCCGTCTAAGCTCAATTGAAGCACAACTCCCGGACTTGTGTTTTTAAATAGCAATACGCATATCTACGACCAAAACCCACCACACACTCCCCTATTATGGTTTTTTCAATGTAATAATGTCAAATAACGGTATTTTTCAAGTCGAAATAACCTCAAAATCGATATTGTACCGTCTAAGCTCAATTTGAAGCATAACTACTGGACTTTCGATTTTAAAGAGCAATAAGCATATCTACGACATAAATCCACCACACACTCCCTTATTGGTATATGTATTGTATGAATATCGAACAACGGCATCGTTCTCATCAAAATAGCCTCAAAATCAAGTTTTTACCGTGTAAGCTCAATTGAAGCATAACTCTTGGACTTGTGATTTGAAAGAGCAATACGCATATCTACGACCAAAATCCACCACATACTCCCTTATTATGGTGTATGTATTGCTATAATATCGAAGAATGGCATCGTTCTTGTCAAAATAGCATCAAAATCGAGTTTGTACCGACTAAGATAAATTGAAGCCAAACTCTCGAACTTGTGTTTTTAAAGAGCAATACGCATATCTACGACTAAAATCCACCACATAGTCCCTTATTATGGTTTTTTCCATGTAATAATGTCAAAGAACGGTATTGTTCTCGTCAAAATATCCTCAAAATCGAGTTTGTACCGTCTAAAATCAATTTGAAGCATAACTTCCGGACTTGCGATTTTAAAGAGCAATACGCATATCTACAACTGAAATCCACCACAAACTCCCATATTATCCTAAAAATACCCTCAAAATCAAGTTTGTACCGTCTCAGCTCTATTGAAGCATAACTCCCGTACTTGGATTTGAAAGAGCAATACGGATATCTATGACCGAAATCCACCACACACTCCCTTATTATTGTTTATGTAATGTAATTATGTCAAATAACGGCATCGTTATCATAAAAATAGCCTCATAATCGAGTTTGTACCGTCTAAGCTCTATTTGAAGCATAACTTTCGGACTTGCCATTTTAAGGAGCAATACGCATATCTACGAGTGAAATCTACCACACACTCCCTTGTTATGGTATATGTAACGTAATAATATCAAAGAACGACATCGTTCTCATCAAAATAACCTCAAAATCGAGTTTGCACATTGTAAGCTCAATTTGAAGCATAAGTTCCGGACTTGCGATTTTAAAGAGCAATACGCATATCTATAATTGAGATACACCACACATCCCTTATTATGGTGTATGTAATGTAATAAGGTCAAAGAACGACATCGCCCTCCTTAAAATAGCTTCAAAATAAAGTTTGTACCGTCTAAGCTCAATTGAAGCATAACTCCCAGACATGGATTTTAAAGAGCAATACGCATATCTACAACCGAAATCCACCACAGACTCCCTTATTATTGTTTATGTAATGTAATCATGTCAATGAATGGCATCGTTCTCGTAATAATAGCTTCAAAATTGAGTTTGAACCGTCCAAGCTCAATTTGAAGCATAATTTTTGGAGTTGCGATGTTAAAGAGAAATACGCATATCTACGAGCGAAACAGCCACACACACCCTTATTATGGTATATGTAATATAATAATGTCAAAGAATGGCATCGTTCTCGTCAAAATAGTCTCAAAATTTAGTTTTTCCCGGCTAAGTTCAATTTGAAGCATAACTCCCAAACTTGTGATTTTAAATAGCAATACGCATATCTACGACTCATGTCCACCACACACTCCCTTAGTTTGGTGTATGTAATGAAATAACTTCAAAAAATGCCATCGATATCTTCAAAATAACCGCAAAATCAAGTTTGTACCGTCTAAGCTCAATTTGAAGCCTAACTTCCGGATTTGCTATTTTCTAGAGCAATACACACATCTACGAGCGAAATCTACCACACTCTCCCTTTTTATGGTATATGTAATGTAATAATGTCAAAGAACGACATCGTCCTCGTCAAAATAGCCTCAAAATTTAGTTTGTCTCGGCTAAGCTCAATTTGATGTATAACTCTCAGACTTGTGATTTTAAAGAGCAATACGCATATCTACGAGCAATGTCCACCACACACTCCCTTAGTTTGGTGTATGTAATGTAATAATGTCAAAGAATGCCATCGTTTTTTGGTCAAAATAGCCTCAAAATAGAGTTTGTACCGTCTAAGCTCAATTTGAAGCATAAGTTTCGTTCATGGGATTTTAAAACCCAATACGGATATCTACGACCGAAATCGACCACACACTCCCTTATTATGGTGTATGTATTGCAATAATATCGAAGAAGGGCATCGTTCTCGTCAAAATAGCCTCAAGATCGAGTTTGTGCCGTCTAAGCTCAATTGAAGCATAACTCTCGGACTTGTGTTTTTAAAGAGCAATACGCATATCTACGACCAAAATCCACCACACACTACCTTATTGGTTTATGGAATGTAATGTCAAAGAAAGGTATCGTTCTCGTCAAAATAGACTCAAAATCAAGTTTGTACCGTCTAAGCTAAATTTGAAGCATAAGTTCCGGACGTGCGATTTTAAAGAGCAATACGCATAACTACAACTGAGATCCACAACACACTCCCTTATTATGGTGTATGTAATTTAATAATGATAAAGAAAGAAATCGATCTCCTCAAAATAGCCGCAAAATCAAGTTTGTACCGTCTCAGCTCAATTTGAAGCATAACTTCCGGACTTGGGATTTTAAAGACCAATACGCATATCTACGACCGAAATCCATCACACACTCTCTTATTATGGTATATGTATTGTAATAATATCGAATAGTGGTATCGTTCTTATCAAAATAGCCCCAAAATGAAGTTTGTACCTTCTAACCTCAATTGAAGCATAATTCTCGGACTTGAGATTTTAAATTGCAATACGCATATCTACAACTGAAATACACCACACACTACCTTATTATGGTGTATGTAATGTTAGAATATCAAAGAAAGACATCGTTCTCGTTAAACCTACCACACACTCCCTTGTTATAGTATATGTAATGTAATAATGTCAAAGAACGACATCTTTCTCGTCAAAATAGCCTCAATATTGAGATTGTACCGGCTAAGCTCAATTTGAAGCATAACTCCCAGACTTGTGATTTTAAAGAGCAATACGCATATCTACGAGCGAAGTCCACCACACACTCATTTAGTTTGGTGTATGTAATGTAATAATGTCAAAGAATGCCATCGTTCTAGTCAAAATAGCCTCAAAATAGAGTTTGTATCGTCTAAGCTCAATTTGAAGCATAAGTTTCGGACATGGGATTTTAAAAACCAATACGCATATATACGAACGAAATCCACCGCAAACTCCCTTATTATGGTGTATATATTGCAATAATATCGAAGAAGGGCATCGTTCTCGGACTTGTGTTTTTAAAGAGCAATACGCATATCTACGAGCAAAATTCACCACACACTCCCCTATTACGGTTTTTCAATGTAATAATGTCAAAGAACGGTATTGTTCTCGTCAAAATAGCCTCAAAATCGAGTTTGTACTGTTTAAGCTCAATTTGAAGTATAACTGCCAGATTTCAATTTAAAAGAGCAACACGCATATCGACAACCGAAATCCACCCCACACTCCCTTATTATTGTATAAATAATGTAATAATGTCGTAGAGCGGCATCGTTCTCGTCAGAATAGCCTCAAAATCGAGTTTGTACCGTCTAACCTCGATTTGTAACATAACTTTTGGAGTTGCGATTTTAAAGAGCAATACACATATCTACGAGTGAAATCTACCACACACTCCCTTGTAATGGTATGTGTATTGTAATAATGTCAATCAACGACATCGTTCTCGTTAAAATAGCCTCAAAATCGAGTTTGTACCGTCTAAGCTTAATTGAAGCATAACTCCCGAACTTGTTATTTTAAAGAGCAACACGCATATCTACGACCAAAATCAACCACACACTCCCTTATTGGTTTATGGAATGTAAAAATGTCAAAGAATGGTATCGTTCTCGGCAAAATAGCCTCAAAATCAAGTTTGTACCGTCAAATCTCAACTTTAAGCATAACTCCCGGACTTGAGATTTTAAAGAGCAATACGAATATCTACAACTGCAATACACCACACACTGCCTTATTATGGTGTATGAAATGTAATAATGTCAAAGAACGACATCATTCACCTGAAAATAGCCTCAAAATAGAGTTTGTACCGTCTCAGCTCTATTGACGCATAACTCCCGGACTTGGATTTTAAAGAGCAATACGCATATCTACAACCGAAATCCACCAGACACTCCCTTATTATTGTTAATTTAATATAATTATGCTAATGAACGCACTACAAGAAAAACGCTCATACACTACACAACATAGACTACGGTTTTTTGTAAAAACCGTAGTCTTTTGTTATAGACTACGATTTTTCGGAGCAACCGTAGTCTATGAGCGTCTTTTTTTTCCAATAGACTACGGTTGCGCGAAAACTGTAGTCTGTACTGTAGTGTAT
>JAYDZE010571846.1:0-11803 GCA_034509125.1 Monilaria moniliformis
AGCTGACGTGGCGGCTGAAAATTGAGTTGTGGCTGTTTTGGGGCTGGAATTTTGGGGCTGGGTTAAGGATGGCCTTATGGACTCGGGCGCTTCAAGTGGGCAATACAGAATTATGCTAGCTTAGACAAAGATTAAAAAAAGGTTGGGGAGCGGGCCCGCTAGCATTGGACTTTAAATTATGTATTTGTTTATTTGATTAAACAATTAATTTTATTTTTTTAATTGTATAAATTGAAGTTTTAACGTCATTCATAAATTCAAACCATAAATCATGTTAATCTTAACTATTCACGTACTATGTCAGTGTTTTATATTTTGCCACAAATACCAATAAACCATACTATACCTTAACTATTCATGATCTCACCATTTATTTTTTAATTCATCCTTATTTTATATTAATCTCCAATTTTATATATTAATTTTAATTGTAATAATTTAAAAATTAAAAATAAATAATTAAAACTTTAAAAACTATATAATTAAAATAAAAAATTTACATAATTGAAATAAATAAAAAAATAATCACAAACCACACCTTAACTATTGAAAGCCCCACCACAATTCCTATAAGATATCATGTGGAGTATACTTATTATAATAGTTGCTAATTAATTTGGAATAGAGTTAACAAAAAAATTACAATGATATGAGATATAAAATTAAAATAACTTAATAAAAGGATAATACTAGTAGATTTTTTGGATATTAAATGGAATCTACGGCAGACTTAGGTGAACAAGGTATATTGATTAATTATGTTCATCACCACAAAATATGTGTACATTAGAATCGATTTATCGTTTATCTAATTAATATTTAATTATAAAATAAAAGAATAAGACAATATTATAGAATGTAATTATAAAACAAAGACTTTCATCCTACATTTGAAAAATGAAAGCAAAACATTGTAGAATATAGCTATAAAAAAGAATCATCAAATCATTTTTTAGTATAGTCTTTTATCAATTTATGGTTCCAACTATTTTGGTCATTGTGAAATTTTAATATTAGTTTTTTTTAAATTGTTTTTTTAAAAAAAAAAAAAAAAAAATTGGTGGGCGCTGATCAATGCGCCTCATGTGCATGTGTCAGGCACGCACATTGCGTAGGCGTGAAGGCGGCGCACGCATGCGTGCGGCTCATCCCGTGTCTCCCGCCGTTAATCAAATTAATTATCATTTTTGAAAGATGATAAAAAGATACTTGTTATTTATCTTTTCGTAAATCTGTCTGCATGATACACATACCGTGCCAATGACAAAATGCCAATTTTTATTTTAGTTTTACACATTCACTTCAAACATCTGTTGCTCAAAAACATTAGTAATATTTAATTAGATTAAGTATCCCCGATTTGGCGTCGGATGAAATTTCAAAAAGTATAATTATCAACTCGTAATATCCTTGTAAGAATCAACGCACGCATTAGGACCTTTCACAATGACACTCCGCTGACTCCCTTCACCAAATTGTCATACCCTCAATTGCTGCACTGGTTTTCTCTTTCTCTCTCCGAAAATGGTAGTGCTGAAAGAGGGAAGCCGGCCGCCATGGGTGAGTTTGGGGGCATCAGTTTGGGTGCAAATAGCAGCGGGAAACTCATACACTTTCCCTCTCTACTCCCCCTCGCTGAAATCAGTTCTGGGCTTCTACCAGCAGCAGCTAACACTTCTTGGAGTGGCCAATGTGATCGGAGAAAATATTGGGACTCTTCCTGGTTTAGCTTGCAGCAAATTCCCGCCATGGGCCATTCTTCTTGTCGGCGTCTGCGCTTCTTTCTTGGGCTATGGTGTTCTGTGGCTTGCTGTTAGTCAGAGTGTTCAAGCCCTGCCTTATTGGGTTGTAAGTTCTCGTTTTTCCGCCAAAGATTAGATTTTTATTTTCATGACTGGAAATTGCTATTGTTTTTGTTCATTCCAAGTTTAGTGTGATTATCATGATGAGTCAAGTGATATTGCTCATGTTCTTGAAATAATTGTTGATTCTGAAATGGGGTGTTTAATGGTTGTTGGAAAATTGGATTATATGTGTTTGAGTTGAATTGAGCGGAGATTTGGGTATAGTGTTTTGTGTACCTATGTCTGTGTTGTTCTTTATTCATAGGAAACAGGAAGTATGTCACAGAAAGAATGTTCTTGTATTTGTGGTGTTGTTTCTGATTTGCTGAAGGTCAATCCAGTTAAATAAAGGGCACATTTTCATCTTTCTTTATTCTTCTAGTGTTTCATATTGTTTCGATTCCGCATGTGTTTCTCTAGTGAGTATTACAGTGTTTGAGTTGAATTGAGTGGAGATGTGGATAATGTTTTGCCTGTGCGTATGTTATTATTGAATCATAGTAAAAAGAAGTATATCCCAAAATAATGTTACGGAATTTGTTGGCGTGGCTTCTAATTTTGTTGGAGTTCAATATAGTTTAAAAGAAGATGTGTTTTCATCCTTTATTTTTTAATTCTTCTAGTGTTTCATATTGTTTCGATTCCATATGCGTCTCTAGTGAGTATTCTTGTGCTATAGAGTTTTCTCAAATAATTTAGGTTTTGAAAAAAAAAAATCAGCTTACATCAGCTGTAGAATTCTTCATGTTGGAGATGAACTGAAGCTAATATATTAGCATCTAGACTGAAAAGAAATAGCTGATTCTACAATGCATCCTTTTAGAACCTATACTTTTTCCATACGAGGTTAATCTTTGCATGAGTGTGTTATGTGAAGAATTCATCGAGATGGAGATTCTAGGTTTATATTGTATGCTACCACTTAGGGGCCGTTTGGTTGGCTGGGTAAGCCATGATAGGATAGCTGTAACTTGATATAACAGTGATTTGGGTTGTGTTTGGTACATGTGATACGGCCTGTGTTTATTATCCTTGCCCGTCTCGGTTGGCGTGCAAATAACTATTAAGCTATGTTTTCCTTGGCTTACCTATCGGTGCCTGAGGGTGAGATAATTTATCTTGACTCACTGTTTAACACTGTCTTTCCATCTTATGCCCTCATCCTCCTCACTCTCTTTCTTCATACCCGCCACTTTTTCTTCACAGTCGCCGAAACTGTGACTGGATTTTGGCTAATGTCCATGTCGACTTGAGGGGGGCGGCGGTAGTGGGGGGTTTCTCTTCGGCGGTAGAGGTGAGTTTCTCTTCTCGGCCGCCGCCGCTCCATCGATGCCCACTCCGCCTATTACGGTTTCTGCGTTTCGATTTGGGTTCGATTACCCTCCATTTTGGGTTTCGCTCCGATTGGGCATATTTGTTCTTGCGTCGATTGCGATTAGGGCTTGAGGCTCTGATGACTAAACGAAATGTCTGAGCCTTTAATTTTGTGCTCTGTTCGTGGGTTCCATTACCTTCCATTTTAGGGTTTCGAATCTGGGATGATTTTGTTCTTTGTTCTTGCATCGGTTGTTCTCTGTTCTTGCGTCGATTTAGAGGCTGTGATGACTTGAGAAAATGTCTGAGCCTGTAACTTTGTTCTCTGTTCTTGCATCGATTTCGTTCTTTGTTCTTGCGTCGATTACCCTCCATTTTGTTCTCTGGTCTTACATCGAGAGATAGGGGATGTGATTTTGAGTATTTGTTGTCGATTTGGATTTCGATTTTAAGGCTGTGATTTCGATTTTGAGGCTGCCAATTCGCTTTCGAGTTTGAGCTTCTTTTTTTCGATTTTGTTTTCGATTTTGCTTTTGCTCCAGTTTGATTCTGATTACTTCCATATTGTTTTGGTATGTTATATTCAGTTCGACTATGTTATTGTGTTCAGCTTTGGACCACCGGCAGCCCCCTTCGAGTCGCCGGAACTCGGCCTTCTTGCATGGTCTCCGCTTCGCCATAGCTGATGATACAGCTCCTGTTGAGTGGATTGCGTGATATTACTCAATTAATCAGCCTAATTAATTGTTAAATTAATTGCCTAATTAGTTACCTAATTATTAATCGCCAATTTGCGCTAATCGAAAATTTTCTATAATTAATCAACCCAATTAATTGCCTAATAATTAACCACCAAATTTTTGTTGATTTGCTCGTATTAATTTTTTTTGTATTTAAAGTTGAACCTCTTAATTAATAAGTTTGAATTAATCACATAATTAGTAATTTATGAATTAATTAAGTTATAAAATTAATTAGTAAGTTCACAATTATAAAGTTATTCACTATTAAAAATTAAAAATTTATTTATATTATGAAAAGGGTATCTATAATATTATCCAGACAACCAAAAACTCAAATTATTTTCATCATGAATTTTATCTTATCTACGAAACAACATAATAAAATTCTTATCGTTATCTATATCATAAATTTTATCCTAAATAATAACACAGTTTAACTATCCTACTTAATCCTAACATGACAACCAGAAGCCCCTTTAAGGTTAACTTACTGTAGAGTGATAAAAATTATGTCTGTAAACTTATGCTCTCTGCACTTCATGCACACGGATGGATTTATTAGTCTTTGTTTCAAAACTAGTATGATATATTTTCACCTTTACAATGATCTAGTTATTCTTTTTATAAAAGAATTTTATTTCTTTGATTGTAGACTTTGCCTAATTATTGATAACCAGACAGTTGTGGATTGCTCTGTGCATTGCCACTCATGGCAGCGCATGGCTTGGGACAGCAGTTCTTGTTACGAATATGAGGAATTTTCCTATCAGTCGGGGAGTTGTTGCTGGAATACTCAAAGGCTATGTTGGTTTAAGTGCTGCAGTTTTTACAGAGGTTTACACTATGGCCCTCGACCAGTCAGCTTCAAATCTACTGTTGCTGCTAACCCTAGGCATCCCTGTTATAGGTTTGCTGATGATGTACTTTATCCAGCCTTGTACTCCAGCTTCCGGAGAAGACTCTTCCAAGCATTGTCATTTTCTTTTCACACAAGCGGCTAGTATCTTCCTAGCCGTTTATCTTCTTTCAACAACAATTTTGAAGGATTTGTTCTCTTTTAGCAACACCATTTCCTATCTGTTGATTTCCACAATGATTGTTCTTTTAATGGCCCCTCTATCGATCCCATTAAAAATGACAGTGTTCCCTTCGAAGAAACCTGTTCTGTCCACCGCTGTAGTTGGTGGAGGTGGTTATACAAATGAAACTGATTCTCTGTTGACCCCATCCTAATCAAGAGCGTATCTTGGTAGCTTTTGTGAGCCTGAAAATATCCCCGAAGTGGATTTACTTCTTGCCGTTAGGTGAGGGAGCAGTGAAGAAGAAAAGAAAGCCCAGAAGAGGCGAAGATTTCAGATTTTGTGAAGCTGTAGTGAAGGCTGACTTTTGGCTTCTGTGGTCCATCTACTTTCTTGGAGTTGGCTCGGGTGTGACTGTCCTTAATAATTTGGCACAGATTGGAGTTTCACTTGGTATGAATGATGCAACGGTATTGTTGAGTTTGTTCAGCTTTTGTAACTTTTTGGGTCGTCTCGGGGCAGGAGTTGTATCTGAACACTTTGTAAGGTACAACAATTACTTTCTTACTTATTGTTTGATTTCTATGTTAAATTGCTCGACTCCTTAATATAATTTTATTTGATTGATTGATAAACTGTTTATAACTCTATTAAAAGATACTGGAGCTTCTAAATTCATAATTTACACGCATATTTTTCTCTGCTCATGGCGTGGTCGAGTAATCATTTTCTATCCGAACCTGCAGAGAGAGATCTGTTAATATCTTTGAACTAGACAGCATTTTGTTTTTCTCGACATCCTCTCTCTCAATATAGGCTCTTCGGTTTGCAGGTCAAAGACAATTCCTAGAACATGTTGCTTGGCTGTCACACAAACATTCATGGTCTTATCGTTTCTTCTATACGCTTCAGCTCTGAGTGGTACACTCTACGCCGCCACAGGCAGCGTCACTTGGAATTTGTTTCGGCATCCAGTTTGGGGTAATGATTCCAACTGCGTCCGAGCTTTTCGGCTTGAAAGATTTTGGCATAATCTTCAACTTCATGCAGCTGGGAAATCCTGCCGGTGTACTTGTTTTCTCAAGTCTGCTTGCTAGTCTAAGTATACGAATCAGAGGCAGCTAAGCAGCCAGGATCTTCTTGCATGGGTCCAAGCTGCTTTCATCTCACATTCCTCGTTTTAGCCGGGGTTTGTGGTTTAGGAACTTTAATGAGCATAGTTCTAACCATAAGAATAAGACCAGTTTACCAAATGATTTATGCTGGAGGCTCGTTCCGTCTGCCTCAAATCTCCGGTCATTGATTACAGAAGAAGTCATTTTAGGATTATAGATAATAGCTGATGGAATATAGGATCATGTTTTAACTTTTGTTAGGGCTATGCAGCATCAGACTTTTTAATGCTTTGATGTGTAATTTCCTGGTTTTACTCAGGTAGTTTGCTCGTTGATATGCTGTCCGTCGAATGCTGATTCGACTGCCAGAAAGATCACGCTTCGTGTCAAATGATGTTTCACTCATATGCAATGATTGGATTACAGATGCTGTCAGTAAGCTATATATGCAAAAATGAACTTTATTATCTGATATGAGAAGATTGAATTTACACATATATATAAAATGTTGTATATATATTGTACTTGTTTCGCGATATATGGATCTTTCTTAGACAGGAGAAGGGGAAATGCAAGAGAGGAGGATCGTTTTCAGAAGCCCAAAGCTACGTCGTAAGGCGCTGCAATAGAAAGGTACATTACATTCACGTCGGCTTCAAGTTCTTGAACATCAAATCCCACTTGATTTCTTCTGTGCTACTCGACCAATAATCCCTATCTGGAGAATGTATTGTAGTTCTTGAAAAGCTGCTGTTCCGAGGGTTAGCCAGTGCTTCCGCTGTCGTGATATGGCCTGACTCGGCATTGGCTTCGGACTCAACCCAAATCGAGCTCTGAGTTGAGCCTGAGCTTTGTGAGCCAGCCATGGGATTCCCGTTTGTCAGCATCAAATTGCCAGGGTCAGACACGAACCTAGGACCGTCACTCCCTATCAGCGGCCACTCTGTCTTGACTGGGGGAGCCCTCAGCTTGTTCCTCTGCAGCGTCGACACCTTCCATCTCAGGCTGTGGTTTCTCATTGGGACGACCAAAAGAGGCGAGTGTTCATGATGCACCAGCGCCCGAATATGCTTGACCACATAGTTCCTGGTTTGCTCGACTCGGAGCATGAGCCACAAGACTAGGTGTATGCTCCTCCTCTCCTTGTTCTTCCTTGCTAGCTTGAGTATCTCGAACCGGTGTTTGGCTATCGAGATGCCCATGCTCTGCAGTAACTCGTGGCTGAAATAGGGTACGTCGTCCTGGCCGAGCTCGTTGTGGGTGAAGGTGAGGGCGTACTCGTAGACAACACAAGGATCGAGGTCGGTTTTCAATAGCCAAGTGAACCAATCCATTCTTCTTTAGAGATATAACTGTTTTATCTCTACTTGAATTGAGAAGATGGTGCAGAAGGCGAAGAAAGATGGCAAAATGTGAAGATTTTGAGGCCATTTTAGTGTGTTATTGGTCTGGGTTGGTAGTTGAACTTGAGAGTGACAAAAGACTAAGGCCATGTTCATTTGAGATAGTAGGAACGTTTGTCACACTTTTTTCCCATAGGAGTGTAGCCTAAGGCATTCTTTGGAGAAAATTTCTAACTATGTGGGCCCATACTTGAGAATTTGGTATCCCATGTAGGATTTGTTATGAAAGACAAATCTATGTGAGATCGATGGAGGAAGGTCGTACTTGCTCCAATTAGTTAGACCAAGTTTGGAGACTCGAGTCACCAATTAAATAAATACAAAAGGATTTTGACAATTTAAGAAGATGATTTTCAAGATAGTTGGCCTAATATGCTAACTAGTTTTTGGCTGGCAAAAGAAAGTATCACGTGATCGCCTACTTTGGAGGTAGGTTCTCTAGATGGTTTATACTTTATTTTAAAAAATTAAGTCATATTATCAATCCACAGTCAATAATTTTGTTTTGTCATTGTGTATGTCTATCAAAATTTATCTTTCATTTTACTAACTTTTTTACAATTTATATGAATATGGCCCACTATTTGTTGTCTTTCTTCAATAACTTTTTTTCCACTAACAATATTCTAATTACTTTTTCTCTCCCTTTCTCATAATTTTACCAATTTTGTATTAAAACTCGTGTTGTCCACTATCAAGACTATTAGTTGTGGACGGATGGACTATTATTTAAAATTTAACTTAGTTTTTATTTGCTTGACTGAGATTTGACTAGAAGACAAGTTAAATGAGACCTAATTCAAGTACCAAAGTTGAGGCACTACAAAATTCTCCTTAGTGAGAGATCTTGGATTCAGTCCCCTCTACGTGCGGTATTCATTACTCCTAGTGACTGAGAAACCTAATTCCCCCAAACTAAACCTCCACCATAAACACTGCTAGGGAGAAGAAAAAAAAAGTCAAAATATATAATATGCCAGCCGGCTTGACCTAACTACCAATTCAAATTCCGTATCAAAAACAAATCTTCCATAATAATAAAAATTGTGCTAATAACTGACAGTTATAGCACGACATAATTAAGGAATTAAAATCTCCAATTTTCGATTGATTGATTAACTGCCTAGATCTAAAATTACTACTATGACCTTTAGCAATTAAAAATGGAAATTGAAAATTCCACATGGCTTAAATCTGTACGGTTAAATTAATAAATTTGACAGCTCCAACTTGTTCTTAGTTCGACAATAAGAAAGTGTTCGGATTTGAATATATATATATATATATATATATATATAGAGAGAGAGAGAGAGAGAGAGAGATGCTTAAATGAAAATTTATATTTGAATAAGAATGAAGAACTATTTTCAATTTTTCGATCATGAAAATCTACGGTAGATGCATCAAGATTCTAATCCCATAAGAAGCGAAAACTTTATTAATTTCATTTTTAGTGCAGTTAATTTTACTGTGAATTCAGTGACTTTATCCATCTAGTGCAGTGTTTTTAATATTTTTACTTTTCACTTACATCAACTTACCCCTATACATATATGGCAGGGGCCAGTCAGAATGTGATTTTTCGTAGGAAATGAGAATGACGAACAAGCACATAAAATCAACGAATAAGAAATAAGTAATTATATATATATATATAATTAATGAATTCACAATGAAATTAACTGCATAAAAAATGGAATTTTTCGCTCTTAGTAGAATTCGACCTAGGTCATGCTTCATCCACCAAAGAGATGAATCAACTGTATATTTTTATGATCGAGTGACTGAGAATGATTCTATGTTCTCATAATATTTAGGGGTTCTCACTTCAACCATCCCCTATGTATACATACAAACATGCAAGAATTCGTGTTAGATTGTTTAAAAATATATATATATATATATGTATATAAATGTGTGAAATTATGAAAAAATTATTAAACGTTCTAATAAAATGTTGTATATTATCTTATTTATATGACACGGACATGTGACTGAGATCACGATATCTAGCGTAAAAAATTCACGTGACATATGAGATCTGATATTGTACCATCCATATAAATACCATACGAATATTTTTCAAATTCGATATGGGCCATATGAATATTTCCAAACCAAAATTTGGGTCTTGTGACAATGTTTAAATATCCCACTAGCAAGAAGTTTAAAGGCATGAACATATTAAAAAAAATTCCACCTGATTTCTTGAATAATTAAGTTTACAATGCTGACATATCAAATAATAAATTTTAAATAAAAAGGAAAATCAAAATAGCTAATCACATAACAACCTATATGATAGTGCCAACTGCCACTAAATGTAGGGATGACAAAATAGCGAAGGCAGGCCTCTTAGTTAACTGCCCCTTAAATCTTGAAAATTCTAATTTAGATTTCAAAAGTAAAAGTCCTATAAAATCAGGACTATGCTACAAGCTAGTTCACAAATTTTTCAATAAAAATTTGGTTTTTCAACAAATAATTGGTGAGTGAACTTTAAAAAATATCAATTAATTTATTCTTTCCTGCATGAAATATATAGGTATTTTCAGGCTTTTTTGGCTCGCATATCTTACTTCATTGATTATTATTTGCAGTATCAATTGTTTTTGTTTATTCATCATTCATTTTAGCTTTGTTAATCTCGTACAGTGGGACTGTAAGAGCTTGAAAATCAAACTTCAAAGATATACGAAAATTGAAAATGTAGAGTTTTCAATTTTGTGTACCAAGTAGTTTGAGTCAGTCATTTCATTTAAATCCAAGCATCAAAAGGCACTAATAAAAAGCATTTATCATTACAATTTTATTGAAAAAATTAAAACCAAGAACATTGCAGCACTAACGCTCGCCTCTTTTATCGTTGTATGAATAACCACTAGAGCTACACGAGCAATGCTCTCTCTCTCTCTCTCTCTCTCCAACAAGTATATTATGGTTCATCAGGCAAGTACTTACCTTTACCCCTCGCTCTTGGAGCCTCACAGTCGAGAAGGGTCTCTGTCTCCCCGCTGATGTCGAAAAACACGAGATAACGAGCCCCAAGCGCCACACGAAGGGATGGAGTACAACATCATTGAAGAGAATACATAATACCAAATCAAGATTCCCTGCCTGCATCTGTCCTTGCTGATGAAACAGAGATCACAAGTGAAGAACACCTCCCAAAAATATCATATCCATACTTCCTCAACAATTTATATCAAAGCACATACAAACCACATTCTTGTGTGTCTGTGTGCAACAAATGATTAAGAAGAAGAAAAAGAACACACAGTACAAAAATCACCAAGAACTCATAATACAACAGCTCAATATAATGATATAGCTGCAGTAAATCGATGCATTTTAGTGGCATACTAATAACCTAGTTGTACAGACAAGAATAGCCAAAAAATAAATTCACATTCTCTATAAGGGAAGGAAAAGGAGTACAGAAAGTTTCACATTCTACGCTGGTTGCCTAGCCACGAATTCTGTGAGCAGCATCCCGTGAAGAGCAAACTCCGGATGCAAGAAAACACGTCACGCTTTAGCAGAACAAAATCTTGAAACTCCTTTAGGATACAACAATCAGCCAAATTCGTCAGATCATATGTAATGATTGTGAAAGTAGCAATACAGCAAATGTTAGTTCATTATATTATGAATCATTCAACATATTAGGCCTTCTCGAGCAGAACTCCACGAGCAGAGTTATTCAGAATCACCCTTGAGGCTATAGATATTGCCAACCACTCCAGCGACACTAACTATAACAGCCAATGTTAACATGAACCAAGACAATAACCTCTCGATAAAGCTCAACCTGTTCCCTTCTTTGCTCAACCTCAATGCAATGAGAGGTGGAAAGGTGAAACCTAATGAGACTGATGTTGTTGCTCCCGTAAACTTAAAAGCCGCCCAAATATTAGGGATCATAGTCGAGCCCAAATATGTAAGCCCTAAGAGCACGAAAGTTAAGACCAGACACCGCTTCCTGCTCTCTGAGAGAGGATTCAATCCTTCAAAAATCAATGCGTCCACTGTTTGCCTCAATGAAAAATGAATCACTGGGAACACGAGAACCAAATGCAGAATGTAACCTATACGAACAAAGTAGTTCAAAGCTGTGCTAAACTGGATGCCAAGATCCTTATCAAAGTTAGTGAGTACATCAGATTCAGTATCCTTCCCAAAGAGTAAATAGCCAGCTATAGCAGTAGAAGCATACACAGCAACACAAATTGCAGCCGTGATCCTTCCCACACGGTACATTTTACTTGGTGAGCGCCTTTCAAGCTCGTTATAAATTGGTTGGACATTAAAGTGGCACACATAAGCATTTGACATGATAGGAATCACCACAAGCAGATCAAGAAT
>JAYDZE010571857.1:0-31845 GCA_034509125.1 Monilaria moniliformis
AAATACTTAATCAAATTAATATTTTATTCTCTAATTAAATGTGGATTTAAGACATTTATATTAATTCTAAATTAATAAAAAATCAAATTTAATATCAATACCAAATTAATATTAAGATGCATTTAATGTTATTATTTCTAAAATAACAACACTAAATTGAATTTATTAATCAAATTAATAAATTAATTTGTAACTGGAAATTATATTATTAATTCAAAATCAATAATAATAATAATTTTTTTTGAGCTGTCAAAAATATTTCGGCCCAGCCGGAAATAACAGGCACCCTCAGCAGCAGCCCAGCTGCTTTAAAAGAAATGAATGGGCTGAGCCCATTTTCGGAATCAGCAGAAGCCCAGCAGATGCAGCCCAACTTCGCAACCCTACCCAGAATCCAGAACCCGCGACCCGACCCGCGAACCTGCGAAGTCGACCCGTGAACCCGCGAGCTGGGTTAGGGTTTCTGCTGTGCAGAACCGCCGCCGCCGCTGCTTCTTGTTCCTCTTCATCGCGTCGCCCCACCGCCACAGCGACGCTTGGACTTCGGCCGACAGCACGACGCCACCGTTGCACCGTCGACCAGCACCGCTATCCGCCCTCGATTTGCCCAGAAATCGACGCGAAAACGGTGAAGGGACAGATCGTGAACGACGGTTCTTCGATGGAGATCGCGACAGACTCGCGCCTCTCATGCGACCGAGCTTCGATCCACTCCATCCCGTCGCCCTTGCGCTTTCGCCCGACACACCGGTCGTCCAACATTTCGCCGCCGCCACCGTCGATTGCCTAGCAATCTTGACGAGCGGCTGTTTTGACGAAGGATGGTGGGTGAGCGACCCCTGTTTCAACCGTCGCCCATCCGGCCGCCTTGCTCCGCCCAGACGACGGGTCCAAGACCGTCGACCGGACATCGTCGCCTGCTGCTGAAAATTTGCGGCGATGATCGGAAATTTTGATCCAAAACCAGCCGGTCAAACCTCAATTTTGGTCAAAATTAAATTCAATTTGAAATCCAATTTCAATGTTAAAATCCAATTATAAAATTTGAATTTCCGAAATTTGAATTTCTAAAATTATTCCACAATCAATTAGACATTAAATCAATTATGAATCGAGCCTCGTGCTCTGATACCACTGTTACGAATTCTTGTTATTATCTAATAATAGCAGCGGAAGCAAAACAAGAATAACAGATCTAGATTCACAATTGCATTCAATGGGTTGAGCAAATATTACACAACAATTAGAATCACGTACTTGTTGTGCAATCTCCTGAGCAGTTAATCCGAATCTGCAGATGAATCCACCACTAGCGGTATCCACGTGCACTATCGATCCGATGCATGAACTATTCCAGGCACAGCTGTTCAATACAGAAAGCTAGGAAATCTCTATTGAACCTCTCGTAAAATAACTGACAAAAGAATTGTTTTCTCACACACATTCTTTCTGAAAGTACATGAATTGATTTCACTGATTATTTCTCTACAATAGATAAATATATATAATAAAACCTACAGGCCCTAGGCCCATGGGCTTATTATCTTTTGTTTACTTTAATTAATTAATCAGTCCAACTATTAATTAACCAAAGTCATCCTAATCTAGTCCATATCTTTCAGTTTACAATTTCTTTAGTTCAGATTTCAGAATGTTTTCAAGTTCAACTAATGTCTTCTTGTTTCCACATCATTTAATTTTGCTTTCAAGGTCATGTAGGTAGTTAATCTTCAAATTTCACACTTGATGTTTTAGGGTAGTTTATGTAGAGTTTAGGAACTTCATTACAAATTTAAGGTGTGTTGGTGATGTGATGGCATCACCAACCCCATGTCGTAATAAGCAATTACAAGTTTACATGTGACATCCCTAATCCAAAGCATATATATATCATTTTGCATATTTGTATATTTTATTATCCTTTGCATTATAGTTAAGCATATAGACTTAATTTGTAAAATTATGGATATTTTAAGTAGATATTTTAAGTGGATATCAAAGAAAATAATAATTAATGAGGGTTCAATATAGTTAAGCATATAGACCTAATTTGTAAAATTTCAAATATATATATGGTGGTAAAAGATACACGAAAGAATCTTAAAAATCGAATAGAAAACTCATGCAATTCAACCAACTTCTATTCTTATTTTCTATTCCTAGTCTCCGACTAACCTAGAATACTAGAGTGTGTGTGTTGAGTGTAATTAAAGATATTAAAGTCATTTTTTAGCATATGGTATATTATTATATTGAATCCATTGTATAACTTAACTATACACAATTGGGGTTGATTGCAACATTAAACTAGTTAAAATAAGTCGGCAATAATTTAAGCCGACACACTCATCTATAAATATGTAATTAGGCCTTGTATTCTTTTAAAAAAAAAGAAAAAAAAAAGAAAAAAGAGAGAGAGAGAGAGAGAACAAAACACACTGTTACAGGACAATTCCATTGAACTTGTATAGGTATGGTTGAAAGTATATAATTTCTTACGCATACACACTTTTAAATCAATGTTGCCACCAAATAGTGATTGCAAATCTTATATATAAATCAAGGTCAATTTCATACATAGATATGTGTATGTACATAAATATATATGTATGATTTAATATCATAACTAATGTTTAATTATAAGTGTGTATATACAATATATACATGTATGTGGTTAATATCATGAGTTGATGTTTGATTATAATTATACGTATATAATTGTGCATTAATTATATGATAACTAAAATAATTCTTAATAAAATATAAAATCTATAAATAAGTATATTAAATTAATTTGGATTGAATTATATAGGATCAAAGGTTGTAGATTGGGAAACGGGACTAGGTGCTCGGATAGATTATATGTCTTAAATCGGGTGTGTATAAATCTCACTTTTAATTTCATGTATGCATGACCATAGCTTCCGATTTTGTATGTGTTATGTAAATTCTTGATATATGTTTGAATTATGTGAATAATTGTGTTATATGAATATGTGTTGATGCAATTAATATGATTTATAGTATATTGAGTATATGACAGGAATAAATATGTGAAATATATATGATGTTTTGGACTTGTATATGCATGATATTGAAATTATGTGAATTATGGAATTAAAAGGGATTTGTGACGGTCTTGTCCTGTATCTGATATCACAATGGCATAATGGGACCTTCAGGTCATATCACAGTGGCATATTAGGACATTCAGATCATATTATAGTGGCATATTGGGACCTACAGGTCAAATCATACTAGCATATTGGAAATCTCGGCAGATATCAGGCTTGATTTGTTACACAATAATAAAATGGACATAGAGAGACATATGCATATGTATATGGAATTGTTTGTGATATTTATTTATTCTTGTTATATGTATTAGTCAAATAATATGTTTATCTGTTTATATGATATGAAATTAGAAGTAGGGTTTATATGTACTGAGTTGTGGCTCATATAAACCACTAATTTTTTTAGGAATAGATCATAAGTGACATTTTGGTTGACGTGGGTTCGACGAACTCAACGCATTATTAGGTTCGACGATTGACGCATTTTTACAACCTTCTCTTCCTCATTAATTTTTTTTTGCGTGTAGATAAATGTATAGCATATCGAGTGATGAGAGGGTCCCACTATGGTCTAGAACAATTGCAATTGTACATGATAAATGTTGGCTTTTGATGTTAGATATGATATGGGTGTTTTCATATTTTAAACATGATTAATTTCTTTTACTCATATTTGTTTATTATAAATGCATATGTCAGAGGGGTTGAGGTGTGACATTACCCCTAGTCCTTGTGGGGTCGACTTCACTCTTGTCGTATACTACCTTAATAGTATTTTGAAGAGTGGGAAAATATAAATTAAATTGATTGGCTGAGATATAGTAACGACGTGCATTTTTCGACTGTCACTAGTACTCTATAATAGTGGTGAGAATGTTTATTGCCTCTATCAATTAATTTAAATATTTACGAGTAATGATAAATATATGTTTATATATACATATTCAAAATTATATTGAATTAACTTTTATAAAATTGAAATTATATATATATATATATATATATAATAGGGGTGCATTAAATTGAGAACACCCCCAATATGCATAACTAAGAACTGATATACACCCTAAGATCTCGAATTGGACGGACTAGATTGTAGGAAAAAACATATCATTATTGTTTGATACAAACATCATTAAAGGGTATAATTGTATAAAGAACTCCCACAATGTTAGGAAAAAACTGAAAATCATGGGATCTCCTTAAATCTCACGATTTAGGAAAAAATCTCATGATGTAGATATCATTGTATGTGTAGAATTATGTCATTAATTTAACCTATATATATCATTATCATTAATAGGAAAAAATTTCAATATATCGGATGAGAAGGTATCAGTATAAGTATAAGAATGTATCATTATGAGAAGAATAATGTATCATTATCAAAAAAAGAAGGTATCATTTCACATGAATAGAGTATCATTATCAGAATAAAAAATAGTATCATTATCGGCAGAAGAAGTTATCATTAATCGTAGATGAATGTATCATTAATAATCATTAACCATATCATTATGAGTGGACAAGAATCACCATAACTCACAATTTTTTCCACAAAAATTGGAATCCATAATCAATCAAATCTTTTCCATAAACGTATCATTATCTGGATAAAAAATAGTATCATTATCGGCATAAGAAGTTATCATTAATCGTAGATGAATGTATCATTCTTCATCATTGACCATATCATTATGCTTCTCACGATTTTTTCCATAAAAATCGGAATCCATATCAATCAAATATTTTCCATAAAAATCAGTTATACCATAACTAATCAGAAATAAAATTACTGAAATATCCTTCGGCTATTATAATGACGCCACGTGTCATGTTTTGCATCCATCAGATCCAAAAAACATGTCGTTATGATATGTTCTTAGTTCTGCAATAAAAATTAGTTCTTGTTTAATTACAACTCTCTCTCTCTCTCTCTCTCTCTCTCTATATATATATATATATGTATATATATGCAATTGTTCCTTAATATTATGAATCAAAATATATTTTAGGTTATTGCCTATAAATATATGAATTATACACAAATTTAGTTTTGATCTGCTCTAATTTTTTGGTTAAAAGAATACCTGATTTTATTTTTTTTAGAATATGACATGACTTCAAATTTTGTTGACCAATAACTCAAATTTGGAGTCCAATGGGTCATATGAAGGTACAATTGAAAATCTCTCAATAATAGTTTCTTAAAGACATATGGTACAGAAATCCAAATTTCAACAAAATAAGAAGAAAATATAGAATTTCGTAACAATAACTTTCAGACTATTTTCTGACCACTTTTGATAATCAAAAGCCCACTATGTCGTCATATTATAATCAATAACATTTCATTCAAATTGTCCATCGAACTCCACAAATTTGAATTATTAGTCGATAAAATTTGAACTCAATACTAATTTTTTTTCAAAAAAAAACTAATTTTTCACATATTTTTTGTTCAAAAGAATAGAGTTAGTGAAAAATTAAAATTTAGATATAATTCTTGTGTTTATAGACCATTGACCCAAATTTGATATATATATTTTATCTCAAGAATATAATATGACGACAAATTCACCCTTTGACAACAAACTGATCCAACTATCTATATGTGCACATGTTTTTCGTATCTTGATTAACTGTAGGAAACAAACTTTTTGGTTTATCTGCAGACTTATCTTCTGCTACACAAGGAAAAAAAGATAGTAGACATCATATCTTTCACAACGAGTTATGGTATCAATTCCAACTTAGGGAGATTTTTACTTCACCTTTTTCTTCTCTCTCTCTCTCTGCTGTTTACCTCACCTTCTCATATCAAATAAAAAAAGTAGACATATCATATCATATCAGAAAGGTACTCTTGTATGCATCATTTTGATGTGTAAAGTAGAGGCGATTATGCTTTTGTCCAAACAAGTTGTCGATCACCCAGGGAGCCACGATTTCTAGTGTTTTAAATTTTTATTTAAATTTATTTTCTTGTATAGGAATCGTGTCGACTTAGGGTTTCGTCAGATAAGCGGCAATATATATATAGAGAGAGAGAGAGAATGGATACATGATATTTGAATTTGGTTTTGATAAGTTATTTACTTTTACTTTTTTTACTTGTTGTTTATAGATTAAAGTTTGTATCTTTTCACTTTCTATTTCGAACGATAAGCTATTTTTAAGAGGCGATATTTGTGAAAATTTTGACGACTTGTAAGGTATTCCAATAATTAGAGTAAGAATTATGAAATATAGAAGATATCATCATGTGTTGCAAGCGTGTAATTTCTTGAATAATAAAACCAAATCATAGAAGAGTTCTTTGAATATTGAGGCTTGGTGTTTTAACACAAAATGCAAAAGTTCAAAGAACTTAGTGGAGTAAACGAATATGGAAACAAGCTATATAGTCACTTTGAGTTTTGATCAAATAAAAATAAAAAATAAAAGTAAATTTCATACATAAGGGTGTAGTTTTATTATTTTATAGTATCTTTAATTTGTCGTCTTAATTCAGAAGACCTTTGGAGGACCGCAAATAAACAAAAGTAAAAATATATAAAAAATCGGCAACTACTCTAAACAGTGAAAAAAAATTAACAATCAACTAGTTAAAATTTTCCCAAGATAGCTGAAAATCCCATAAAAATGGCAAGTAAAATCCTTTTAAATGAATGTTTGTGTTAGCCGATTCGAACCCAGAGGGGAGTTTCTTTAGTTTTATTCCTAAATATGATTATAATACTCATATATTTATAGGGGTGACTATTAAATTTACACTTTTATGAGAAGTGGGCATTACTATTTTCGCAAATTGAAAAAATACAATTTAATGTTCAACAAGTAAGTTTTTATTTTTTCTAAGTTACGACTCACATGTACCCATCGAGTTTTTATTTTTTCTAAGTTATGACTCACATGTACCCATCGCACACGCATTCGAGGTGATTTGAACCCCCGATCAATTGGTTATAAGGAAAACATCTTATACCCACATGTACCCATCGCACACGCACTCACATGTACCCATCGCACACACATTCGAGCCATATTTTGGAAAGAGAAGAATGATATTGATTCTATATTGTATTTCTTCCTATACACTATTACAATGCTTTTATAGAATTACATAGTAATTGTATAAGGAAATAATCAATTATTTCCTTTGCTTGATTGATTAAATGATTTGTTTTATTCTTTCTATTTCTAACATTCCCCCTCAAGTTAAGTGACCTGATCATCGATGCTCAATTTGCCCAACACTTCCCTATAGTTCTTAGAACTTACTGTCTTGGTCAAGATATCAGCTAACTGATCTTCAAAGCGGGCAAATGGCATCTTCACTATTCTAGCTTCAAGTTTCTCCTTGATAAAATGTCTATCCACCTCTACATGCTTGGTTCGATCATGTTGAACTGGGTTCTCAAATATATTGATAGCAGCCTTTTTATCACAAAATAACTGACATGTATCTGGTGCGGAAAACCAATCTCAAATAACAGTTTGCGACCATAATACCTCAGTTAAACATCTTTTTATTCCTCTAAACTCGACTTCGGCACTTGAGAGAGCTACCACCTTCTGTTTTTTGCTTCTCCAATTGACTAAATTTCCCTCAACAAATGTGAAATAACCAGCAGTCGATCGTCTATGCATTGGATTGCCAACCCAATCTGTATCAGTATAGCCGTGTACTTCCAAATGTCTATTCTTTTCAAACAAGATACTTTGTCCAACCATGCAGCTTCAATGTGATCAGTCTTTGGTCAATGCATGAACTGACTCACTAGTCCGACTGCATATGCTATATCAGGCCTAGTGTGGGAAAGATAGATCAACTTCTCAACCAGACGCTGATATCTTCCTCGATCAGCCAGTTCTGCATTTTCTTCAATTTTCAATCCATGGTTCACCACAATGGGTGTATTACCTAGCTTGCACCCCAACAACTCAGTCTCAGCTAGAAGATCCAGAATATACTTCTTTTGTCTCAAGAATATTCCTCGACTTTATCTGAGAACCTCAATACCGAGGAAATACTTTAATGCTCGAAGATCCTTCATCTCAAATTCAGCAAACAGATTCTTCTTCAACCTCTTAATCTCAATAATATCATTTCTTGTAATAATAATATCATCTACATAAATGATATGTTACTAGATCTCATGGCTTCTCTAGGAACAAAGTACGGTCGGAGTTACTTTGTTGGAATCCATATCCCTTCATTGCATCAGTAAATCTCTCAAACCAAGCTCTTGGTGATTGTTTCAGCCCATAGAGACTCTTCTTCAATTTACACACTTCACCATTTCCGAACTCGCATGTAAGTCCAGGCGGCACTTCCATGTAGACCTTTTTTTCAGTTCGCCGTGCATGAAAGCATTTGTGACATCGAATTGATGTAGTGGTCAGTTTTTGTTTGCTGCAATAGAGAGTAGAACTTGAACAATATTCATCTTAGCCACTTGGGAGAAGGTCTCCAAATAGTCCACTCCCTACGTCTGAGTGTAGCCTTTAGCCACGAGACAATCTTTAATCTCTCGATTGATCCACCCGGCCTTTGCTTGATCGTTAAGACCCATCAACAACCCACTTGTTTCTTTCCTTCTGGAAATTCACACTTTTCCCAAGTGCTATTTCTGGTTAAGGCATTTATCTCAACCTTCATTGATTCTCTCCAGTGTTTAAACTCCATAGCCTCCTTGACTATCTTGGGAATGTCTTCTTCTTCATATAGAGCTGCTTCAAAAGCTCTTTCCATTTCCGACATACTTCCTCTGACGATGTTGGCCATCGAGTATCTTGCCTTTTGACCCGTCCTTTCAAGGGTATATCATTTTGGATTAACACCTCTGTTACTTCTTAGTGAAAAAATATATTGTCTTGTATCTTCATCAAGTTCTGCATTTTGCTCATGTTCTTGTAACTCTAGATCAACGTTAGGGACATCAAGCATAGGATCATCAACTATAGGGGTATCAACAATTTTCGTATCTCTTACCTCGGGTACCAGGATAGTAGGAGATTCAGAGACACTGTCACCAAGCTCTGCGAGTTGTATTACTATTCAGGAGATAACACAGCGTTACTGCTAACTTTTTTCTGGTGGAGCTGCTTCAAGAATTGGCGTCATAGGCAACAAACTTAGTGGGTCATTAACACTCTCCCCCTGACCGCTAAGAAGGTGATGATAGAAGTATTCAATTTCAAGAAATTCACAGTTCATAGTAGTGTACATTTGACGAGATTTGGGATCAAAACATCTATAACCCTTTTGATTGACTCCATAACCGACAAACACACACTTGACAACATAAGGGGAAAGCTTGGTTTGTTCATGTTTAGGAATGTGGACTAAAACAGAATAACCGAAGACTCGAGGTTGGAGGGTTAAGGCTAAAGATATTTGGGCTTTGGTAGATAAGATTTGATGAGGAGTTTTTAAGTTCAAAAATTTGGTGTGGAGACGGTTAAGGAGATATACAGAGCTGGCGATGGCTTCAGGCCAAAAATGTTTTGGGGCTTTGGATTCAATGAGCATTGCTCGGGTCATTTCAAGTAGGATTCAATTTTTTCTTTCTACTACTCCATTTTGTTCCGAGGTATAGGGACAAGTAGTCTGATTGACCAATCCTTTATCATGTCAAAAAGATTTCAGAGAAGAGTTCAAAAATCCACTCTCATTATCGAACCTAAGAATTTTTATGGATTTTTGGAATTGAGTTTGAACTAAGGTATAGAAGTGAGTAAATTTTTCAAAGACTAGAGATTTATTTTTCAAAAAATATACCTACATCATTCTAGTGCAATCATCAACAAACAACAGAAAAATTTTAAATCCATGACCCCCCTCAGAATAGGTTTAGGACCCCAGACATCAAAATGAACCAAAGAAAAAATTGAATCGACTCTAGTAGCTATAGATTTGAACGAGTGCTTGTGGCTTTTGGTCAGGATGCAAGTTTCATAGTTTTTATGTCATAGCCAAGCCTCCTAATATGCAGCTCCGTGAGTCAACATCACAATACCTTTTTGAGTAATCTCATCCACATAATATAGCATGTGGCGCTCAGTTCCACGTGCAGTAATATCTTCCGTCTAGATATCATGTAACAGACAAAAGTAGGGATGCATCAACAAAGTATAATTTAATTCCTTCGTAACATGACTCATAGAGAACAGCTTGTGGGATAAAGAATGAAAATAAGACAATTGGAGAGTTTTAGAGTAGGAGAAATCTCAATGGTTTCGGCTCTCTGCTAGCGATTTGAATGTATGTTTTTTTTTTTTTTTTTTGCTTTGAGGGTGCAAAATATTTGAAGCATCATGCGTCATTGTATCGGTTGCACCACAGTCAAATATCTACTCGGCATCTTTAATTCCACATGTTTTTTGGGCTGCACATGCAATGGAAGTCTCTTCTAGGATTGGAAAGCGATTTTTACAAGGTATAGAGCCAAAAAATCAAAAATTTCAAAACTTGAGGGGCTTCACTGCAATTTTCCAAAAGCTGAAGGGCCTGATTGTAATTTCTTGATTGATCGAGGACTATTTTGCAATTTTTGAAACATACGAGGACCTTTTTGCACTATGTGACAACTTGAAGGGTTGGGTTGAAAACCCTTTCTCTTTCTCTCCAAAGGGAAGTCGATGTGTCCCTTTTTCCTTAGGGAGGGTGCCGCCTCCATTTTTTCCTTTTATGGTGGCAATGGAGTGTCTTCCTCCAATTTCCTCCAGCGAGTAGAAACAGTCTGCAATCGGGCGTCGCTACCAGCCTTGTCCCATTCTAGTTGCTCCCTTCTTTCGGCTTTCTTCCTTCGAGAATCATCGCCATCGCCACATTCAACTCTTGCGTGTGGTGCCTCTGTTGCTACTATCCCCGCGCACTCCACACGGCTCGTCTCTGCTCCGTCGTCGTCAGTGGGGCTTTTCTCTGCTCCAGCGTCGCCGATGATGTCAAATATGTTGTTGTTTTATTTTGTTGGCTTCATCGAATAGGTTAAGTGTTGCTTGATTAAATCTGAAATTTTCTTAATCAAGGTGTCAAGATTTTTTTCTTCGATTGTTCTCCATTGGATGTATTTATCTTCCGGGTTTTTTAGCAGCACCGAAACTCGCTATGATACCATGTTGAAAGGTATTCGAGCCATATTTTGGCAAGAAAATAATGATATTGATTCTATATTGTATTTCTTCCTATACACTATTGCAATGCTTTTATAGAATTACATAGTAATTGTATAAGGAAATAATCAATTCTTTCCTTTGCTTGATTGACCAATTGATTTTTTTTATTCTTTCATTTTCTAACAAGTACCACCGCACGTAAGCGGGACCACTGCACCAGCATAATGTGGGAAATAGACTAGTATACCAATATAATGTGTGAAATAAACACCGATTACATATATAAGATTTAGTGTTTGATAACTAGACAAAGTTGTGGTTCCACGTTATATCAGCACTTGCATAACACACGACCAATTTAATCTCAACACTAAGTACCGTTTCAACAGGAAAAAAAATAAAAAAATTAATATAAGTTTAAAGAATCCAATGTTATAATTGCATGTATATATAAATTACGAAGTTTGTAATTCTTATATATATACATTAAATTTTAAATTTATTATTACTACTATAAAAGCGTGCTATTAAATCTATCATGGCCGACCGGAGAAGGATGGTGAGTTTCTTTCGGAATGTGTTGGAAATTATTCACATCTCATGCTTTCACCTTTCCGTTGGAAGTTTTTTATATGTATAGGTTGGCTAATAGAATTGTTAGCTCTATTTAATGAGGACTCCTGTATTGTTCCTGATAGTGAGAGGAGGATACAAGTGGGGATAACGAGGGTTAAGGGCAGCGTTAATGCTGACGCAAAATATTAAAAAACCGTGGCGGCCGCATCGGGGCGGGGATGGTAGGGAAAGGGATGTCGCCGTAGCCGGGCATTCAGCGCGGGGTGCGGCTAAATGCGGGGCTGCGACCGCCACGTCGCCTTCGCCGCATATTCGCCGCAATTTATCATTCATAAATATTCGCCTTCACTTTTCAATGTGGAATACAAATGGCTCTCTTTTATAGCAAATGGTTCAAAAAATATTAACATGCGTTGCTTGTAACGTTTAATGGCTTCTATTGGAATGTTTCTGGCATGTAAAACGCAATGTTGTAGAAACTCTCATTTAGGCTATAGATGTTAATTCTAGAAATTATTTAATTAATTATTAGATAGCCTAAAAGGCGAGTAAATTGGCAAAAGACAACAAAAATGATTACTTGCGTAAAATAATGTTGAAAGCTCCATTAATTGAAAATTACAATTTGCAAGGAGAGACCATGCACATACTTTATCTTCTTCTTTTGCACTTACCATGAAACTTAAAGAAAGCAAGCAGTTGAGTGTACTATTACTAGCATTATTATTATCAATAATTAATTACAATGCAGCTTGCTATTAGTTTGTTTCAATAAGAAATTGCTAATGTGATGTCCACTTTATAATAATTGGTTTCAATAAGAAATTGCTAATTTGATGTCCACTTTATAATAATTGCTGAAATCGTACACAAGAAACAATATTTCAATTGCTAAATATTAAATCTCAAAATAAAACTAATTCTAAAGTGGAATTGAAACACAAAAATGTAAGTAGAAATTGGCCTAATTAATAAGAGTGCATTATTATGTAATTTAGGAATTTTAATTATGTAATTGCACACCTTTTAATTTAAGTAATTTTTGAATTTTTAGTAATTTATTTTGATTTTACAAATATTGCAATTAAAATATATATATAAAATTGAAGAATAAAAAATGATAAAATGATAAAAATAGAATTGTGGCTGACTTGGGGCTGAATTATTTGGGATTGAGAAAATGGTGTTATGGCTAAAAAGTAATATGCTGACGTGGCAGTTGAAAATTGAGTTGTGGCTGGATTTTTAGGGTTGAGGTAAGAATGCCGTAAGTCCCATCAATATTTTTTTTATAACTATCTTTTAAAATTTCGAATTTTTAGAGTTTTTAGATCATTATACAATGGCACCATTATAAGGTATTCAAATAATAAGAAAATTGTCTTTCCAAAAAATATATTCTATGTCCACTCCTCTTAATACTGTTTAAATCGAGAATTTTGTTTCATGGGCGAAAGATATTGCATTAGAAGATCCGGCCGGCCGTTTTGACACAGTCATCGATCGAATTTTATATCAATCCAATTAATGCATGATATTCTTTTTTGCCATGATCCGACTATTCGGGGACGTAGGTCTTGTAACGCATGTACAATATTAATAATTGCTCGAATAGCACATATATAATGTGACATAAAAATGCGAAACCGAAGACGACGACTGGTCGGCTACGTTGATGTATGCAAAGCCTGAAATAAATAGAAAACCCTAATGGAAAATAGTGAGGAAATCTTGACAATGTTGATGTCATTAACCCAAGCACATAACAACAAGTATATGTGAGTTAGTGAGAGAGACATGTGGAGAGAAAAAGGGACTCGTTTATAAATAACTAAACCGACTACGAAGCACAACTAAATTAATAAAACGTTTCACTTCTAATTAATAGGTCGAGATTTTTAGTCATCTAATCATATTTTTGTGATTGTTGATATATGTCAATTGTGACTGTAAAATAAGTTAGCTGTATATCATAAATTTAGATTATCTAGGCTTCAAATATCACGGTATTTAAACTTGCATATGTGATGGAATAAGTATATGATCGGTCTTTACAATTATTTCCACTCCCACCATAATATTGCAGGTCAAGTATCCATCACCCTAAATTATCAAACAAATCGAAGGTCAAGTATAAACCGAGGGTGGTTATTATAATTTATAACTAGGTCGAAACAGGTTTACTTTAATTTGAGAAAAAACATTTTCTCTTCTCGTAAATTTTAAACTTATGGTTGCACTTCTAAATCGGAGACTCGTAAGAGGCCCTCGAAGGTGGTTCTAGCTACCTCCACGTCAGAAACTTATGAGGCTTAGGTAAAAACCACCTCAATAAAGTTACTTTATATTTTAGGAAAAGAACAAATATGCTAGCTAAACTTAAAATTAATTGACGCAAGAGAGGCTTAGGTAAAAACCAAGGAAAGACTCACCTTTTGCACCACAGATGATCACCATTCTCAAAGACCATTTCATTTAGGTAGGGGCCTCCCCAAACTTCTGCACTCTCCAGTCACAAACTAAACATTCAAATAACTTTGATCATGCTATGGGCAAAAATATAAACACATCAACATAAAACAGACAGACTTCGACGCCGCAAACAAACCTATCAGGCATCTTGCTACAGAATACCTCTCACAAGAGTAAAAACAACACCAAAATTGATGGATCATTATCTGTCATACCAAGCAATTTTTGCCCGGTCCCCGCCCCGACAGCGAACCCTAGTATCGTTTGTCTCCACGACCTGACATCAATAATCGCCCCCGCCCCTGCCCCACCCTCCGTCCAAAAATATGAAGTCGTAGAATTCCTAAAATGAATTTGCCAAAAAAAATCATGAAAAAAAAAATCTGTTGGTGCATAGCTGAAAGTACTGCAGAAAAAGCTGTTAGTATGAATAGACTGTGAGTGGAGTGGGAGGTAAAGGATAGGAATATTAATATTTGTTTTTTATTTTTCCTCTCGTATTACATTAATTAGTACATCAAGAAATGACAGGCCATACTGTAGACACCTCCCCTTTATATTTCTTGTGAATCTTTCACCCTTCTCTTCACCATTCTATTAACACCAATACATCGTATATATAGAGAGAGAGAGCCTTCATCCTCCTTGAAATCTTGCTTACCATAAGAGATATGTGCATCTCACAATCTAACAAACTCTTTAGGCTAAAACCTATAGTTTTCAAAATAGCACTATTATTCTTGCTTAGCTTCACAATCAATAGAGACCACCTTCCCTCCAACCACCCTTCCGCCACCCCAACCCCCCACTCGCCCCCGTCGTCCCGTCTATCGCTCGAGACGATGCGTTTCGATGGGAACCTAAGCTTCGACAACATCAAGCATGCATCTAAAGACTTTGGCAATAGATACCATCTCATGCCCACAGCAGTCCTATACCCAGAATCCATCTCCAACATTGCCCAAATCATCAAACACGTATTCAACCTAGGCCTCACTTCCCACCTCACCGTGGCCGCCCGGGGCCACGGCCACTCCCTCAAGGGCCAGGCCCTGGCCCCTGAAGGCGTGGTCATCGACATGGAGTCCTACAAATCCCAGGTTATGACGTTCCACACCTGGGGAAAACACCCTTACGTCGACGTCTCGGCCGGTGAGCTATGGATAAACATCCTGCATGAGAGCCTCAAAAGGGGTCTCACTCCCAAATCTTGGACGGACTACCTTCACCTTACCGTTGGCGGCACTCTTTCCAACGCTGGCATCAGCGGCCAGGCTTTCCGGCACGGCCCTCAGATCAACAATGTGTACCGACTACGACTCGTGACAGGTTGATCATCTCATGCACAACAACACCACCAATAACAACAGATTTTTTTTATTTTTTATTTTTAATTATACTAGTAGTGTAAGTTTCTAAGTACTAATTTATGCAGGCAGGGGAGATGTGGTGACCTGCTCCGACGAGCAGAACGCCGATATCTTCAATGCAGCTCTGGGCGGACTAGGGCAGTTTGGGATCATCACAGAGGCCAGAATTGCTCTGGAGCCAGCTCCGACAAAGGTGATAAAAAAAGAATCTTAGTTACTATAAACGGAAACAGTAGGATCCACTTATATACCCAGCTCCTTGAATCCTCGCAGGTTAAATGGATCAGAGCATTATACTCTGATTTCACCACATTCACCAACGATCAAGAGCGTCTCATATCTTATTCACGAAACGCCTTCGACTATTTAGAAGGATTCGTCGTTATAAACAGAACTGGGCTACTGAACAACTGGAGATCATCCTTCAATCCGAGGGATCCGGTCCAAGCAGAACAGTTTACTTCAGAAGGAAGGATCCTGTTCTGCTTGGAACTGGCAAAGTATTTCAACCTAGAAGACGTTGGTGAGATTGAACGGGTGAGATTCATTGATCCCTTTAGTCCCTTTTCGGGTGAGAGACTCGTGCCGGAGTTCACCTTTGTTGCTTCTGATCTGATGCAGGAAGTGGACAGCCTTCTAACGGAGTTAAGCTACATTCGTTCTACGCTGTTCCTGTCTGAGGTCTCCTACGTGGATTTCCTCGACAGAGTCCACGTGTCAGAGATGAAACTCCGAGAAAACGACCTGTGGGACGTGCCGCATCCGTGGCTTAATCTTCTTGTGCCAAGAAGTAGCATCCATGGCTTTGCTGAGGAAGTTTTCCACAACATTGTGAAGGATACAAGCAATGGCCCTGTTTTGATCTACCCTGTCAACAAATCAAGGTACTAATCCGATCCATTTTATTCTATATATGGAAATGTTTCCAAATTTAATGCATATCTTGTGTTGGTATTGGATTTCCATAGATGGAAAAATGGGACATCCTTGGTGACTCCGGATGAGGATGTCTTCTACTTGGTCGCGTTCCTGAGCTCAGCAGTGCCGTCTTCTGCAGGGAGAGACGGCTTGAATGCCATTTTAGCCCGAAACAGACAGATTGTAAAGTTTGTTGGTGACTCAAATCTCAGGATCAAACAGTATTTGCCCCATTACACCACGACACAGGAGTGGATGGCTCATTTTGGGGCTAAATGGGAGGTTTTCTTGAGAAGGAAAATGGCGTATGACCCCCTTGCCATCCTGGCCCCCGGGCAGAGGATTTTTCCCAGGGCCAACGCCTTGAGACAACAGTGAAAAAACAACCGGGAAAAACAGTTAAAAACATAAATAACAGAGATAAATGAAGCCTGATAATAAGTGTAAATAATGGTAGAAGGGAGTGGGATTTGTGGAGAATGTTACACTCACTCACATGTCACAACCTTGATACATGTTGGTTGGTATCTGCCCATATGAGTTATGTATCATCTAATTAGCTATTATTTTTTGGGCGGACTTCAGATGCATCAACATGGCACATGGCTAACACAAGCAAAACAACACAACAGGAAATCAAGAATCATGAACCAATCTTTATCTACTAATGTCAGAAATGAAAGAATCCATTTCCCACATAGACTCTTTAACCAAACTAGCAAGTTTCTCAGCTCTCTCCCTCATCTTATCACCCTCTGCAGAAGCCATCAATCTCCTCAGAGCTCCTTACACCTCAGGCGAGCAAACTAGTTCATCCCTCCACGCCCAATCCCTCACCTCGACACCTATCTTGAGCACCCTCGTTATCAGCACTGCGTTCTGGGCCGATCTGAGTGCAGCAGCCATGCCACAATAGGCACTCTCATTGATATGCTCTACATACATGAGTTCCACCCACAATGGCTCAAGAATCCACCAGTTGCAGAATGGTTCAAGATTTCCAACTGTGGCCCATTCTCTCACTACAATCCCTCTCCCTCTAACCCTCTCCTCTAACCCCTGAGGCAGCTCTCCCCTCCTAACCCCATCTTCAAACACATCTCCCCTGTCTGCATCTCTCAACAACCCAACAAATCTCTCCTCACTTCTCTCAAAAGATCAAGAAAATTTCAACATATAGGGAGACTTTGATTTTATTATTTGTTAGTCCATCCCAGAATTGAACTCAAATTTTAAGTTAATCTTATTTCACGAGCTTACTCACTTTCGTTGATTTGAATAATCGAATCAAATATCAACGAAAGCAACATGAGCCAACAATCTTCTCACACCTTCCTCTTCCAGAACCGCTCCAACTATATCATCTCTCATTCCTACCTTCAAGACAATAGAGAATGTTACATCTCGTGATTTACTACCTGGTTTAAATTATTTCTTTCAAACACTCACTACATTACACATGTAACAAACTTGATATGCCTTAGCCCTCAATATTCAACCATATATAGCCCATGTTAGTTGGTATCTTTCCACATGATATTTGTACTATTTCACTTAGTTTTTGGGAAGGCCTCATACAAAACATGGCTAACATAAACACAACAAAAACAAAGAAACATCAAGAATCAAAATTAACTACCTCTTTTATGATTAATTCTTTAATGCAGATTGGCCGTAGATGTGAAGGATATATAGTTTTCAGATGAATTTGAGTTGGGGGAAAGATTTGAAGATGAAGTTTTTGGGAAGTCGTGGTAACGGAGGTTGGCGGTGGCTGAAGATCCCAAGCGTGAGCGCTGGCCGTGGCCTGGCAGAGGCGACGTGGTGGATAGGACCTTGTAGGCAGAGACGCGGTGGAGAGGCGAAGGAGCGCCGTTAGATGGCCTTGCACCGGAAAAGGCACGACGACGGACGACCATCGCCACCTTTTTATAGCAAGCCATTATTTTTTTCTCACAAAATTTGTGAATGTTGATGTTAATGGAGCTGGAGCTGGAAAGATACATCATAAATTCATAATGTATAAATTAGTTTATTTTTAAATTAGTTTATTTTAAGCTTGCTGAATTTAAATACAGTTACAAAATTTCATTCCAGCTAGTTTAGACTTTGCTAAAAGAAACAAGGTTGAACTATTTAATAAGTATTGGGCTATTTAATTCATGAATATGTTCATTAAGTGATTTAATTTTAAAATATAAAATTATTAACTAAAAACTACAACTCTTGGTTTACACTCTCTTTAATTAGTAATATGTATTTAGACTTTCACTAACTATATTTATTAGAATAAACTAATAAATACATTATGTAACTGTAAATAAACTATTTTTTTAACATAAAATCTTAATATAGAAAGTTTGTTTAGGCTCTCATGAACCTTGAAATATTTAATAAATAAATAAAAAAGATTTTGTTTGTTAATAAATGAATCAAATTTAAATTAGCTCGACTAGATTAAATCTCACTCTAAATTTAATACTCAATTATGATCACGAGCTCCCTCTCAAATTTTTCATCATAAGCTATAATTTTATTTTATTTAATCTCACGTGTACTGGGATTCAACATAGGCGTCTTTGATTTTATTATTTGTGGTAGGATTCATTTGCTTAGGCAATCCAAGAATCGGTATCAAATTTAAAAATTTACCAACGAGCTTGCTCGCACATTAAGTTTTTTAAAAAAATAATCGAATTAATTAATTGTCCCTTATTAAAGGCCTAACCTCAGACCTTACCTCGCTGCTCAACAGTGAAAAACAAGCAAGAAAGAGACACTAAGTCGAAACTATATATAGTAAAGAAAAGTTATATCGCACTCTTATATAAAAGGTACAAAAATATTCATACAAATATGTGCCCTTCAACGGATGAATGCATGGATGAATCCATTCGCACATTCATGTAATAGTTCGTGCACGAGGAGAGCACGATGATGAGGACGCGAAAGAAGGCCTAGGAAGCGTACGTAATGATACAGAGGGCTAGAGATGAATTCGTCGTGGTTCCCGGTGCAATTGATTGTTTGATGAGTTTGAAGAAAAATGTATAAAAGGGTGTTTAAAGATCAAAAAATTAAGAACGGAACGAGTACGATGAAGAATGGATCTCAAACGGACCGTGTGAGACAAGATTGGTCCCACATGATCTATTTCTGGCTTTGTAATGTTGGGGTTGTATACTAGAAAGCATGCTTTATTAGCTGATTATGTATTAATAACCCTAAGAACTATCATTCTTCTACTCTTGTGAAGAGATATTGTTGTTACATGGTTTTCCTTTTATAATCTGGTGATTATGTTGTGAGCAAATATAACTGAGTAAACGAGTCTAGGTCTTCTGTATTGTAGACTGAATGGTGGTCAGGTAATCATTAAAGGTCTCTCAGTCTGTGCCTTGCAGTGTCAGTCCAGATGTTCACTAACTTTGGTAAACAAATGACACTAGTATGGTATAGCATTGAAGGATTCACATTGATATAAGTCTTTCTTGCCGATTACTGAAAGACAAGATCTCGGTGATTATTTATTTCTGAATCTTTGTATATAACATTGAGCATACGTTATTAATTATGCACTGCTTTGACTTATCAAAAGTTACGGGTTTTCGTAACCCAAGAATCATGATATCTTGGCCAGTGGTAATTAATATTTATTGTGCTAGGATTGTTATTGCATTAAATCGTGTCCTGAAGGACTGGGTTGATAATATCCCTAAGAGGTGTTCGAGAAAAAGAATTTATTATACGAAACCCGGCCGGTTGGAATTTATTCCAATATAATAAATAATGTTCTTGAACTATACCACTCTTGGTAAAAGATATTAATCAATTAAAGTCAGTAGCAGGCTTAAATTAATTAATGGATATTATAATTTTAAACACGGGAAATAAATTAATTGAAAAGAAGTCCAGATTATTCGTAATTTGAATTTGGACGGGTAGGTCAATATTAATTTCTATAGTTGTCTAAATTAATATTTTATTGGGCTTTAATTAAATTGTGGCTCAATTTAATTAGTAAAAGCCCAATAGGGAGGCTCAGTCCAAATTCCATAAATCTCTAGCCTAGCTCATTACATATTCTATAAATAGGGGAGTGGGGAATTAAATTCAAATCTCAGATACATGAGAAACACGCCTAAGTGTGTTTTCTCCATGTTTACTCTCCGTTTTATTTTCTTCTTCATTCAGCCAATAGGGTTTGATAGAATATAGTCCACACTGCATTCAAACCCTGAATTTGGGTAATAGGCTAGAAGATTCAAGGTAGAATATTGGAGGAGTGGTGGGAGTTGCAAGCCCTCGTCTAGAAACAGAAGATCTGCAATTAATGGTAAGATTCGAACTCTTAGATGTCATGATCTAGGATTTCAAATTAATTAATTGTCTATATGCCTTCTAGGCAGATTTGTTTGAATTACGTGAATAATTAAATTTTGTACATCAACCTATGGGATCCCGGGTTTCGTGGAATCCTCATATGATCTCCCCCATCAATTGGTATCCATGCCAGATCATAGGATCTGATATTTAGAATTTAATTTGCTTTACCTGGAATATTTGCAGATGTGCATGTTTTTCAGATTTTGTTTGTGTAAATTTAATTTCTGCAAGTAATCAGAAATGACATGGAATTGAATGCAATTAAATTTATTTTCATTATGGTCGTGTTCTTGCGAGAGTTGTAAAGCTACGGGGGTTGGTTATGGTAGGTTATGATGTTTTTGTTTTAGTTCTTGTAAATTAAATTTAATTGGAACGAGAAATCAAACGAAGAACACAAAGAACGGAGCATCGGGTCTAAGGGTGAGCATTCGGTTTTCGGTTCGGTTTTTTGCCCAAACCGAACCGAACCGAAAAACCAAAAAAAATTTAAAACTAAAACCAAACCGAACCGAATTACCCGAAAAACCGAACCCGAAAAACCGAAATCCAAACTATGAAAACCGATTCGAACCGAAAAAACCGAAATTTCATAAATTATTTGAAAATTCGAAAAAAACCAAAAAAATCGAAAATCCAAAAATCCGAAAATGTATGTATATATATGAAATATATATATATGTAAAAATATAAATATATGCATATATTAAATATATATATATATATATATATACACACTATATATACATATATTTAGTCATTATTATATTATTAATATATATAATATTAAATATAAATTTGGTTTTTCGGTTTTTTTCGGTTTATAGTATATCCGAACCGAACCGAACCGAAAAACCAAAATTTGTGATAAATAAAAATCAAACCGAAATCCGAAAAAAAACCGAACCAAATTTTAAATGTCGGTTTGGTTCGATTCAGATATTCGGATATCAGGTATTTTGCTCACCCCTATTTGCCACGACTATAATATGTCTCTCATTAATGTAAGTATGGCTTAGTCGCGCAATAGTAAGGCTCCATCGGGAAAAAAATAAATTTGTGTCCGCCTTGATCGTGACTCTTCTACACTAGCATGTCATGTTTATTTTTTCTTGCATATTCTACTAGAATTATTTTGTTTCGAAATTTCATTGATATAAATGAAAACATGTAATTGGTTATACACTTTTTAGTCTAATATGTCTTATATATTTGGCATGTAGAGACCATATTATATAATTAGTATGTTGAAGGATCTTTCACTTTATTATTATACAGTATAGTCACTTCCGTTAACATTTAACATAAATGATATTATACAATACGTACTTAGAATATTTAATAAGCGATTGTCACTAGGTTACTATTTTATTTCATACGGAAAGAGTAGTTCCTTTATTTAGTTTTTTTTTTTTTAAATTACAAGTGCTTTAAATCATAACAATTAAAATAATACACTACATAAATATGAAATTAATACACTATATGAAGACACGACAACTGCACTATTATAATAACTATAAGATGAGAATAATATCATATTAAAAAAAAGAAGATAATTTTGACCGAGCCCAAGAAAAAAGTAGCATTCTGTCATCAATACTTTTTACCCTAAAATGCTCCACACGTCCCACTTTTAAAAGAAAAAATCTCATATATTACGGTGAAATATCTAGATATTCTTTCCACTTTAATTTAATAATTGGTGCTTGCTAGTTAAAGAGACGAGAGAATGTGAATGTTGCAGAATAGTAAGAAAGGAATAAAACCGCAGAAATAAATAATAAATTAGATTCCACTCCAAATGAACCAACCAATGCGAAAAAAGTATGAACCACAAAATAATTTAAAAAATGAGAATCCAACATAATATTTATATTTATTCGAATATTCACCCCCCACCCCCTGTTATGGAAAATCTACCTTTTCCCCGCCTAGCAACGAAGAATAATGTCTCCCACACGTAGTACCACGCGCACGTGATAATACTGTTCACGCACGCGACTCCGCCAGTGGTCCACCCGTAATTATCACCAAATCCAGGAACCATTTCCCAACTCCCAACGACTTTGATCTCAATTACCTTATTTTCGTAAAGTCACAGTTGCCGTTGGTACCCGGACACGCGGCATCATCTGCTGCGTCTGCTCCAGCTATAAACTAACCTCGCCTCTCTTTACTTGCACACCCTCTCTCTCTCTCTCTCTCTCTCTCTCTATATCTGTCTGTCTGATCTAGTTATGGTTAGGCATTTATAGGATGTCTTCTCTTTTGAGCTAAGTGTTGGATTCTGTTGCGGCGGCCTCTAGTTCGCTTGGTGCAGGTCGGGAACTTTATTTGCCGACTGTGTTGCATTTTGTGTTAAATTTGGGCCAACTATACTCTCCATTCGTACATGATACGTATGCGTGGTGAGTATATGTGGTGTAACCTTTGATTGCCGCTGTATTTGGCGAAAATCAGGTTCCCGCCTTGCATCAACTGAATCGGAGGCCGCGGTGAATGATTATTTCCGGGTGTTTATATTGGATTCACGTGGATCTGCGATTGATATGGCGTAGGTGTAAATTTTGAATTCCATTTTTCGCTATTATACGTAGTTTTTTCCCGGATCTGACTCGTTTGTATTTCTGCATTGAGCATGAATGATAGATCTTGTTTTTCTGCATTGGCAGATACTTAATTATCACTCCTGTGCAGAAAAATTAGTGTCTTTTTCCTTAACTAGCTATGGACAATATAATTCCTATATTGCTAGACAAGGATGAATGTATGTATTTCTGTAGTAGTTGATCCTTTCAGCTGTTCTGAGAAACCTGAGATTGATAAATCTTCTTATGAGATTCTGATAAGAAAATATTGGGGTAATAATTAATAGAACTTGTGATTCAAAGAGTTTCATTATTTTTTTCTGGTTAATTCTTTCCAGTAGTAGCTCTTCTTCCAAATTCACTTGTAATATTGAAAAATAATGCTTTCTGAGAAAACGTTAATGCATTTTTCCCATGGATGATCCTAAGCCTAGTGTGATATTAGAATGATAATTATGCTAAGAAGCCTGAGTATGTGTGAGTTACATTGCTTTTATTGGATCCATGATACTACATGAGTTTTATTTCATTCTCCAGTATGTCTGTTTTTGTGAATCATGTGAGTGGTTTCCTATTATGCTCAAGAAAAAATATTCCTCATGTTGCAGTGGAGTAATTGTCGTACTACTAGGGGAAAGTTGAATGGATTTGCGGTAAATTCTGGGAATTATAATGCCCATGTCATAACTTCGTCTTCTAGTGACCAGAAAGAATATAATGGCACGCTCCCTTTTAGTGCTTGGGAGAATAATTGGCATATTTCTAGGAAACCTGTGTTCTTAGTTGTCGTTTTAAGCTGCGTTTTTCTGTAATACATGCGTAGTTCTGCATAGCTACTACTTCCACTTGGCATATAAAATATCCCAATTGTGACAATCAAGAGCTTCAAGATTTGTCTTTTAGAATGAAGACAGAGTGCTAATTGATTCCTCAGTTTCATTATCGAATTTAGACTGTTATTTTAGACTGAAATAACTTCTCACAAGACAGCATCTGCATTTTTGCTTTCATGATTTCCGCCTAAAGTAGCTTCTCCTGCTTGTTGAAGCTATTCATTATATATTCTTGTAATATCATACCTGCCATATTTGGTTATATAGACTGATGAACAGGTCATGTTGCTTATAAGCTCTGATGTTTTGTATTAGTTTTTGGCTTGGCGTTGATTGCAGATCCTTGATGCTAACTTAACTTATCACTTGTTCCTTTTAAATTATGGTTTAAAAACCTCTTGCATTTGTTCGCAGTAGTTAAGATGTGATGTGGTGTCTTGAATGAGTTTGGTAGCAAAATTAACAACGATTTGTAAGAAGTTGTTCTAAAAAGATCACCATAAAGAGGATGGATTTAAGCTGAGTGCTGGCACGAAATTTTGAATTAATTCTCTCTTAGTTTTGCTAGTGTCAATGAATTACTTACCAGAATTAGTATAGTAAACAGGTATAAAGATCCCTATAGCTTCAGATGGTGTGTAGAATGATAGAAAATGCGGAGAGCTAAAGTCAGCCGATCCAGTAATACTGCCTGAAGGCATGAACTCAGGTGCAAATTCTTGATCTCCTAAACTGTTTCGATTATTAATTCTATCTCATGCAAATATGTAAGATCAATGCAGCAAATCCTGTCTCTATATTGGTCACTTGGATGCAGCTATAGAATTAAACCTATAAATATAAAAACTAAAAATGGGGGAGAACAAAATTCAAAATATATGTATTTACACTTTGTATGTATACCATTAGTTTCTTTTCATAGTTTTCTTTTATTCTTCTTTCATTTTTCCCAACTAGGTACGTGTTATATGTTAAAGAGTGTCAATTTTAAGATCTGGTAAGATAATTACATTTCTGAAAATAACTTGTCGGAGTAAGCAATTGATGAGAATTCTAAAACGCTATTAATAACATTCTTGTAAGTTTAACTAGAGCTATATAAAATTAAATATGTTTATAGAAATATATGGCATTTTCCCCATAAAAGTTTAAACCCCTCTCTCAATATTCAATAAAATCTGAGGGGATAATTTTGGAAGCCCAAGAGTAAGTCGGCCCATTTTCTGAATCCCATGGCCCAAAATACTGCTAAAGAGTAAAGATCTATCAAGCATCAAGGCTCCACATTAATGCATTTACCATTAATAATGTATTTTATATATCACAGGAATATATTTTTGTATGACAATTGTAACTTATACATAAATCAATGATCCAGATTAAATTTTACAAATTATGGGAGAAAACTTTCTATTTGATCTTTTACTTATATAAATATATGTATATACTGTGTCTTTTGTTATGCTACTATGCCTTGTCTTCTTCGTCTTACGTCTGCTGTTTATGGAAGGATAATTAAATCTGAAAGAGATAGGTTTTTTTTTTTTTTTTTTTTCCCCTGTTAAGAAAAAAACTTGCTTCTTGTGCATTGATCCAACGGTTGATGTGTTATTCGCTATTCGGTTTCGACAATTTTGATAATATATTGAGTCATAACGTGTAGACGGTATCAAAATGTATCTGGTAATTTGTGTCGTCTCGCTTTATGGGGGATCGAACCAAATAATTAGTTTAATATATGCACAATAATTTTTATTGTTTGTAATACAATTTATTTTATTTTTATTAGTTAGATATTATTCAGACATCAATGCTAAGTTGTTATTTTACGGAAGACAGCAATAGCATATTATTATATTTGCAATACATTCTCAGGTATTAAAAATCAGATTTGATATGCTAACTTAGTATATATAATTTTCCGACTAGTGAGTGTACTGAATATTATAAATTTTATGGACAATAAATAAGTATATTTTTAGTAAGTGAAGATATCATACAAGAGTGTGTAGCAGAGATAGTTTTTTTTTTTTTTTTGAATTAAAGCGATAGGATGATACAAAAATTAGTATTATAATTCATCATTCAAAATTATCAATTCATGTATATATTTTATGTAGTAACTAAAAACAAATTTTCATTGTTTGATCATAATTATATGATCTTTCTAATTACCCCGCGTGATATTACCCTATATATGTATATATTTGGTTAGCTATATTTTTATACATTTTTTTTGTTGACATACTATTAACCATTAATATATATTTAAATCAAAATTGGATATTTTTTTTTTGGTATTAGATGTTCATGTGAGCGCCTAGATTTCACTTGTTTCTAGCTCTAATAACTCAATCAAAGACATTCCATATTGATTCCTAGTTCCAACGCGATTGGTATTGAAAATATCAATTAAGTTGGATATACTTTTTTGGTACTAGATGATCGTGTTAGCGTCCAGATTTCACTTGTTTCTAGTTCTAATAACTCAATGAAAGAAAGTCCATATTGATTCCTAATTGCCAAGGCGATTGGTATCGAAAATATCAATTAAGTTAGATATATTTTTTTGGTACTAGATGATCGTGTTAGCGCCCAGATTTTACTTGTCTCTAGCTCTAATAACTCAATTAAAGAAATTCCAGATTGATTCCTTATTGCCAACGTGATTGGTATTTAAAATATCAATTAAGTATAGATTTAAACATGAAAAAACATTTATTGAGTAAGAAGGCGTTGAAAATATGTTTTATTTCTTTAAAAAAAAAAAGAGCGAAGTTTGAATGTAAAAGTATCTCCATATTTGGGTGGGGAAGGTCGCATAATGTTCACTTTAGCCTGAAATTTAGGATGATAGAATTTGTTAGTGGTCTTGTCTTAATTGTAAATCCGAGACTTGAATTAATTTATTTAATTTCAATTCAATATCCAACACTATTATATATGTGTAGGACACATTTAAGCGGCCATGATATAACTCCATTTTGTATAATGTGTATCTACTGTCTCCAGGTTCTCGACTAACCACAATATTAATGTAATGTAAAAGTGAACTCATAAAACCCCTAATCCCAATACTTAGCCAAGTAAATATTTACTTAGGAAGGTCAACTTTGATTCTCTCTCTCTCTCTCTCTCTGGAATGTGAAAATGTTGAGAAAAGGCACACAATACGCAATAAAGGGTTATATATATATATACACATATATATGTATTAATTAGGCCCATTCTTGACCATCCAATTAATGCAATATTTTAGTCATCTACTCATTTTTGGTTGATGATACTTTAGAGATGATCCTCATATGATGATGCGTAAAACATGAGCTAAGAAGTTGATTTTGAAGAATAGTTGCAATTAATTAGATAATCAACAGTGCAATGATAGGCGCCAAGCTTAAATTACACTAGTCTTTGGCCCCCAATTTAATAATTTTGATACTTTATTTTCTTGCTTTTTTACCTCGTCTACCCTTCATTTGATGCCCCATTCTCTCTCTATCCACGTTTTTTTTTATGAAACTCTCTTTTGAGGTTATAGTTTAACTTTGTTTGACAAAATGTAGTACTACAGTTTTTATATGAATATGAGCGAAAATAAACAATTTAGTTCCATAGTAGAATTGCTTCATTAGCAATATCTATGATAAATAGCATGGTTTGACATGGAAATTTGGTTTGTGTCTCTATTGTTCATTTAGATAATACCAAATATGCAATTATTTTATTTTCGTACAGTTTATCGATATATGTCGAGGAAATTGAATAATCTAATAAAATGTGGTAATTGTGGTTTAAAACAATCATGTAATATGATTAATCAATGCCCCAGAACCGCATATAAAATTTTATCGGTGGTGCATTACTAGCCTATTCAACATTCTATCCCTATTACATCATTTAACTTGCATATTTATTGGTTAATTTTTTTTATTTTCCCTTCATCACTTAATACCTACAATCATGTTAGTCTCATCTCATCATTTGCAATATTCATAGATTTCGTCTCTTATTTTTTTAATTCTTTTTTATTTCATATAATTTACAATTATATATATATATATACTAATTAAATTTATATGAGAACAATTAAAAATACAAATTTCATTTAAATTTAAAATTTTTACATAGTTTTAAAAAAAATACAACTACATTAAGAGAGTACCAATTTCTCCTCGAGAGCTTTCAGAAATTAGAGATGTTTTTGTAGTTAGTCTCGTTCATCTCAGACGTGTCTTTGTTGTAGGCTTTAAAATACAAATTATACACCACTAACTCATTAACGTTTCGAAGTTCCTTGTAAACACCTTTAAGATTGTCTGAGGTCGTCGGTGTATTGCTCGTGGCTGCCGCATTCCGCTCCACTTTGCGCTTAGCCGTCTTTTGTCTAATCAGATGGATCCTACTCGGCTTCTCACCAACGCTTCCATCCGCCTCGTCGCTCAGAACAGGATCGGGCCAGCCGCTAGTGGAGAATTGGTCATCGGCACTTTGCTTTGTTCTCTTAGGCCAAACGTTCTTCGTAGCCTGCCCACTTTTCGTTGCGATGAACCTAATCCTAAGTCTTCGTGTACTTCAAAGACTTATTGTTCTCCTCCTAGTAGTTGGTCATCGTCCCTCTTAGAATATTTGCTTCACTTATGTCGTTCTCTATCGTGTCTCCAAGTTATTTTAGAGGGCGCAATTTTTTTGATTTTCGGGTTTATCCTATCGTAATGAGTTCGAAGCATACGAAATGTGCGCTCTGGGCGCCTGTTAGGCATATCTCGTTGTACATGTTCTTAGTTTTCAATCAAAACGTCTTTGTTTTTTGTTGGTTGCCAACAATTGGATCTTCGTTGATAGCAAAATAGACTTCGAAGATCTACATAATTTCCTCTGCGGTGTTGGTACTTCGTGAACCTTGGTGGGAATCTCCACTTCTTCGGATGAGTTGTCAATTTGGATGTTGTCGACACTTTGGGAATGTGAGGAGTTGTGAAAAAGTTTGGGGAGATGAGGAGTGTGACCATTGAGTAAGCATTTCAAATGTTTGGATCGAAAAATGACATGAGAGTGTTTGGGAGACAGTCATGTGATTTAAGCCACTTGGTGAATTGTTTATCATAATCCGATGTAGTGGAATTTTGAAAAAAAAAGTAGAAGAAATTGAGAATAATGAGAGAATTTGAAGAAAAAAAAATGAGAATTAATTTGAAGAATTTGAAGAAGATGATGATTTTTAGGTGTGAATGAAGTGGGTGAGAAGTGAGGTAGTTATAGGAAGAAGATTTGATAATAAAAAAAAAATATATATCAATACCGTTTTTAATGGTAAAATAAATATAAAAAAAAAAAGAAAATCGAAAATTGAATTTTTGTTTAAAAAAAATAAATCTATCATGCACGCGATTGGCCGAAGCGCACGCATGCGGATGACACGCGCGACGTGATGGCCCGAGGCGCTTCACACCGCTTCTCCCTTCTCCAACGCGTACCGCCGCCATCACGTCATGCGGGTGCGTGCTGCCAGCCCCCGTTGCAAATGCCATTATTTCATTTTTCACCACTTTGAATTCAAAAAGATCATTTTCACTGTTTTGATTATTCTGTTTAAAATTAGGAGCTTTCAGCTTTTCACATGACTAGTGTTACGCTCGTACAATGCACTGATAATAATTCGTGATGTAACTTGTTGGATCACAATGAATATAATTAATACATAAATAAAATATAATTTTTTTGTATGAGATTGTTATTACATATATGTTAATATTAGATTATAACCATAACACTAATGTATTATATTTTTTCAAAGATGTATTATGAAAATAAAATACAGCTCAGTTTGTAAAAAAAAAATCATCTGCAAGCAAGTTTGAGGTTCAAGTTACCTTAATGGTTTAACGCTTATGTTTGTGTGTGAGTGAGTCTAAAAAACTCATATGTTTAGGGATAATTAGTATGGTGGAATGATATAAGTGTGAAATTGGCTTTATGTCTATTTTCATTCCTATAATTAGCCTATCTTTCCACTAAGAGCCGTCGTTTCAAATGAAGTCCCTATTTCTAAGAAGATGAGAATAATGATTCTATCTACAATCCACCAATTTTTTACTAATTGAGTCAAAACAAATATTATGATATATTTATATACAATTATTGTGCAATATTATTTTTAATAAAAAAATTAAATTTACACACACACACAAAATGATTCAAACCTCCCGACCTATTGGTTGAAAGGAAAACGTCTTATCAATTGAAATGTGCTTCGTCATAATATTTTTAAAAATATTACGAATAATTTGTCATTATTACTGATGGTATTTAATTTTTTAAGGTCTTTTATTAAAATTAATAATATTAATTTTATTTAAGAAACATAGATATACATCTGCATTAGCGATTTAATTTTTTTTATAAAATAACATACAACCATTAGATATTTATATATTCATATGGATATGGTTAGCTTGATATTTTCAAACAACATATGAAATATTTGATAGATAAAAAAGTATTTTATTTTATATTGATAATAAATAAATAGGTATAAGATATATTAATATATTAATAAATACATAGTTATAAAAAAATATTACTCATAAATAACTCAATGATAATGAGACATTATAATTAAATATAATAAACTCAAAAGAAATCAAACAGTACATTCAACTTTTGTCCATTGGATAATTTAGATATGTTTTTTGAGAGAAAATGACAGTTCTAATTATACACTTGCAATTACACAATTAACAATAAAAAACATTTAAATTTAATGAATTGGAGAAAATGATTTTGTTTTTCGAATTTAAGGTCGGCAGCAAATGCATGAGTGAAAGTCTCAGAGAGAGAGAATGAGAGAATGTTAAATTTCTGTTGACTTAACTTAAAATTTGGAAGTTAAATTTATATTTAGAAAACTGCATTTTAAGCCAGTTGTATGGTAAAAGTCCATAATTGAGTTTAAAATTCATGACTATAAGCATATATCTAATAAATCTGAAGTATATATTTTATCATTTGGGAGAGGAAAAGAAGGAGCGGATAGGATTTGAATTCTAAATTATATGACCAAACTATAATCTATGCAATTTGGATATCCTCTTATGGAAATAAATTTTAAATATTAAAATTCGATTCTAGCATTCAAATATTTATACAATAAACTTAATAATAATAATATAAAATGTGTATAAAAAATTTGTCTTAAATTCTATACCATTCAAAGATCACTATGCAATGATTGAAAATTATCACAATGGACTTCCAATCAAACGTTGAACACTAAGTAATTGGATGTTTTTTTTTAATATCCATGGCTCAAATTAACATATTGATGTTAATTCAACACTGAAATTTAACACTCGATTCACGAATTAAGGCTAGCATTGTGAACCTAATGAGAACTTTTCAAGCATAGCCACCTTACACGATATCACTATCGTAATTAGACACTGGGGGGGGGGGGGGGGGGGGGGGGGGGGGGGGGGGGGGGGGGGGGGGGGGGGGG
>JAYDZE010571857.1:31855-48151 GCA_034509125.1 Monilaria moniliformis
CGTATTTTGAAAATCCCCCCCCCCCCCCCCCAAATTTAGCTAACGTGCATAAGTCATGAAGTCAATTAAATCACATTTAAGTGTTGATTTTGGCAACTTTTGATGGTTTATAGCCTTTTTTAGTATTTATTTGGTCGTAACAATGTTCACGTATCTTACCTTATTTTTAAAAAAATTAATCCGAAGCCCACTTGATAATATATAGATAGTTATGGATCATTTGATAGTAATGATAAGGTCTAAGTAAGATAAATTATTTGGGCCCAACAATATATATTATCTATTTGGTAGAAATATATTTTTTAACTTCGGCTCATCAGGCCAAGATAACTTATCGTGGCCCGCTCCAAAAACCCCTTTAACGGCACCGTTTCTTTCTTCAACACGCGATATAAAATCACACAAAAAATGGTGTGATTAAATATTGTTGAATCAACAATTTCAGATTTGGCATCTTTCTATCTACTTTCTCTCTCTCTCCGTCGATGGAACTCTCTCTATCTCGGTCTCCCCCTCGAGGCAGCGACAACCGGGGATAGTGGTGGTTGTGCTCCCGCCGCCACGACCGTCATTTATCCGATCTCCATTTTCAATTGAGTTTCAATTAGGTTTGTTCGTTCGATTTCTATTGGGTTTCTAAAATTGGTGTGAGGCTCTGATGATTTCGTTGAGAAAATCTGAGCCAAAATTTCGACTGGTTTTCAGTTTCTTTACGATTGGGTTTCGAGCTCCATTTTCAATTAGGTTTCTTTGTAGTTGGATTACTGTGTGTTTCTGGATTTCTTTGTGTTTCTAGGTTTCTGCGTGTTTGTGGTCGACAGTGGGCGGCGGCGGATTGTGGCGACGGTGGTGAATGAGAATACGACATAGGGGATTTGGCGAGGGAGCAAAATTTCTGATCCCTCCCCTCCTCTATCGTTTGGGTTTCTGTTCCATCATATTAATTAACATTAATTAGATACTTCCTTAGAATTCAATTAATAGAATTCAATTAATCTTTAACAAAAACCACAATAATCATTAATTAATCTTTAATCTATTATTGATGATTAATTTATCTAAATTAATTAATACGTATTGATTTATATAAATTAATATTTAGCAAAATTTTCATAAATTAATAAATTTTAATTTAGCTAGATTAATGAACTGTTCAGTAGTTAATTAATGCTAAATTTATATTAATTAAATAATGCTTCAATTAGCAAATTAATATATTTTTAATAAAGGGAGAAATGTCATTTTACATCTTATCTATAATATTATCTAATATACTAAACACTACACTTATTTTTGTCTTCATTTTTATTTTTTACCTACCAAACAACAACAGTAAATTCTTATCTTGCTTGTACAATAAAATCTTATCTTAAAACTCATCTCAGTCTATCTATCTTTTCATATATTAACATGACTATCAAACAAGCCCTTAATAAGTAATAGACTTGTACAAATTTGTCATTTTTTCCTCCAACAAATAGCCATAAGTTGTATGGTTGAATAATAATTATTAACTTAGAGCTACTATAGTACAATTAGGCGAATACCCGATTTTTCTTTTCTAACTTGAGCATTTGAGTTCTATTTAACAATAACAAAGAAGTTCCATTATTGATGTAAAATAGAATCATAATTTGAAACTATAGGTGCATTAGGACAAAGATTATATAGTAAGTACAAAAAAGGGACAACGTAATGCTCCACATTGTAGGCCCCTAATGAAATTCAAATATGTTAAAAGGGTCACCTCAAATCAAAACATTTAATAATAATTTTTTAGGGAAAAACATTTAATTATTTAACATTTACATTATGGGAAAACTAATAGCATTACAATAAATGCTCCGTTCAATAATTTTATTATATTTCTCATTTTCCATAAGCATGTTTCATTTTACCAATTCAATTAAGGTCATACTCACATTTATTGTGTAATATAATATATTTATTGCAGTAAATCATTTTCCTTAATACTTTCTTATCGATGGGTATGGAGTTAATTAAGGTAAATTATGTGTTTATAATATATTTAGTCTTTTCATGACATAATTATTTACTACTACAATATTTTTCTCGGACAAAAGCTCCTTCACTTCCACAGTTACCACCTTCCACCCCACCACTCCAGGCCCTCCCCTCTGTCTTCCGCTCCACCATCAAGAATCCAGAGAGAGAGAGAGAGACAGACAGAGAAATGTATGTATGTAATAAATGCAATCACACACACTCCTATATTCTCTCAATTCTTGCTCTCGCCCAATCCCTACACCTGCAATCTATCCTTCTCTCATTTGTCTGTCACCTCTGACGCTGCTACATTACTCCAATTTATTTCCTTTATTTTCTTTTCCACCATTTCTAAGCCTCTCTTTTTTTTCTCTCTACCTCTCATTTTACTGCTTCAGATTTTTATTTCACACTCTAAATTTTTGGGGTGTCTTTTACCTATCTACTGCGTTCATTTATTCCAACGGAGAAGACGGATTTTCTTGAAACAAGCATTTATTTTTAGTTGCATTCATCATCAACAGGAGGGTTTTCTTTGCTGCGATCAGAAAGGTACGCCCTTCAGCTTATTCTCTCCTCTCTCTCTCTCTATGTTCTTCTTTCTCTGTATTTGTTTCTCGGACTTTTTCTGCTTCTGGGTTTTGTGTTGGGGGTGGAATTTCAAAGAATGATTCGATCTTTACTTCAAATCTGATTAATGAGCTCAGCCCTCTTTTTTGTCTTGATTCATTTTCTTTTTTCTACCTTCCAAATTAATGTGAATGCATTTGGTTTCAACCTGCGCCTCTTTCATGATCCACCGATTTTTATCCCACACAAAAACACACGTTATGTGTGTGTGTGTGTGTGTGTTTCTCACTTCATTTTGTTATTATATTCTTAAGTAGTTTTAATCATATTTAATTTTTCATGCACGGTCAAAGCTGTGTTGCAGAGGACTGACATACAACACAAACTAAAACTACCCTCTTTTTTGACCCATTCCTTCTGTGAAAAAAGCTTGCTTCGTTACGTTAAAGGTTCTTTTTAAACACACTTTTACTTGCAAGATTCCATTTTAACACCATAAGCTTTTGTTTTATGCTATCGTGCTCTCCACTCCTCACTCACTGAGTTGAGCTCATGAGTCAACTTAATGGCATTGGGATTACTTAATATATTTGCATTTGGTTCAATTGTTTTTCTCTGTATGGATTTGAACTATACTTAATTAATTAAAATTTCATGTTTCTGGAGTAGTGATTTAGAAATTTGGACCCCCTAGAGAGACGTTAAGGGTTCTAGAGGGGACAAATCACCGCAAAATTTGGTAATCCCATAATTTCTTCTTTCTTTTTTGTTTTCTCCCATGAAAGAAAGTGTTTTAAATACTGATTATTGTTCTACATTTCCAACAAATTTTGTGACTCTTCGAGCCACTTCATTTACAAATTACCAGCAAAATATGTGGCTCATTAAGAGTTCTGAGCTACTAATTAAGCATTGATTGTCCAAGAATTTATGATTGAATCTTATATTTTGCTAACTAGTTTTGTCAAGTAAGTACCTTTCATTTACATATAATAATCATGATGTTACTCTCCTCCTATATTTTGGAAGGATTTTCTTCCTTTGTCGGCCTGTCATCTTTCATTTTAGAAAAATCTCACATCATTTATTGCTAAAGAAACTTCAGTATCATGCATTTAATTATCTCTCCTCTCTTTATGCAGGAAGGTGGTTTATAAAAATCATATTTTTATGAAAAAAAATACAGACGCAAAAATGATCATGAGGAGGAGATTAGCTTGTTGTACGAGAGACATGAGAGATATGAGCATCGACTTCGATGAACAAGAAAGTAATATTCTTTGCCGAATTATTTTTTATAAAAAATAAAAAAATAATGATGTGGATAGATTTGATGCTCAGATGCCCCCAAGTGAGCAACAATCATAACTGTGTTAAACAGAGTTGTTTTTCAGTTTCACATTGTTTTAAACATTTCACATAGGGGTAAATGGTGTAGGAAATACGAGATTTGAACATGATAGAATAGAAATAGGATGCATAATGGGAATATGCTTGATATATGTGTATAGGTCAACTTGACATGGTGGGTCATAATTGAACTTTATTTTGTTTGGAATTCATATACAAAGTTTTTATAAAGTCATGGACTGGTTGCCTATGCACCTAATTACCTAGCACATGTGTGTTTATCAATATAAGATGTGTATTTGACAAAAAAATTGAATCTTGAGGCTTAATGCTCTTCAAATATGGAAATTTCTTGGGGTGTTTGGAAATGTGCCCCCTACCCAAAACAATTGGTCAAGACCCTAGAAAGATATGTGTATGTAATTGGTAACTTAAATTGCTCCCCCCTGCCACAAAAAAACAATAATAACAATAGTAGCAAAACATAAACCTACCACACTGCATTTTGTGAATATTTAGGCATGTGGGGTTGAGCCTCATTTATTACATTTATTTCACCCTGCAAGAAGTAGTTCAATGCCTCGGTACTGAACAAGAACAAGAAATCCTAGCATTATTGGTCAAATTTACCTGATAAAATACTACTTATATATTCACTGCGTTTCTTTTCTTTCTTTTTTTTTTTTTGGGGGGGGGTCCTTTTTTCTCTGATGCCATTTAACTTGCTTAGTCAATTTTATGGCCCCCAGAGATTTCAAATTTCTTTCTTTTTGGTGTTTGAAAAGAGGTTAGAGAGAGTGAGAGGAAAAGTTTTCTGTTCTCATTTTTGTGGTGTGATCGAGATTTCTCAGTAGCACTTTGTGATGGAGGCACCATTGAGTTTGTATGGCCCCTAATTCTTTAATCGTCCATCATGACTTACATTTTATGGGACAAAAAAGTCATTGTCTTCTGACGTAGCCCTTTTTCAAATTTTAAATGGTTTCTATTTGGATCTATATCTCCTGCAAAATTTTATTCTGTTTCAGATCTTGACTTTTATGCATGTTGCCAATAAAAAAAATTATCACTACTGAGATCCCTTCAATATGTTCTACTTCTGATTGCTAATTCTAATTATAAGACAAAAACATGGAAAAAAAATCTTCCGCAATTTTCGTTACCAACTAGTTTGGTTTTTCCAGTCGTTTCTGATGTATTTGCAGATGTGTCTTATATATCAAACTATTATCTTTTGTCAGTTTAAATTACAATGTGTGCCGTGTGTTACTTACCATGTGCAGATGAGATGGGGCATTATTTATGTCACATGATAAGTGAAACCTTTAGCAATTACACAATTTTTTGCATGTGGATATGCTAAATTTTAGTAACCTAAGAAAAGAATAGCATCCAATTAGACATACTGTTTGCTAATATCTGTGGTCATTGCATTCTTGTTCTTCGGACATGTCTTCTTCATATATTAATTAATCTCGCTATCAAAGTTCAGCGATCTCACCTCTAGGCCGAGGATGAATGCTGTAGTTTAGAGTGATTTACTTCATATGGCAACATTGGCCTTGTTGTGAATCTATTCATGAAGTTACTATGCTGTGTTATAATGGAAGTTTGGACAGAAAAAAGTAGGATTAAAATCAACAATTTCTTGAGGTCCAGAAATAGTGTTTCCTGTGCACTCACAAGTGATGTTTTGAGGTCCAGAAATAGCGTTTCCCGTGCTACGTTGACAGTTGCCATTTATGGTGTGTTTCATCGACTGACTTGGAACCCGTTTGTTCAGGGATAATGACGTATAATGGTCTCGAGAGCTGCATTCATTCTTTTGATAATGATAGTGGCACCAGCAGAGGGGATGGCTGTGTCACTGACTCCTATGATGAGGATGACTCGAGCTGCTCGTCCAGCACTAATGCTTTCGGATCATTCTCCTCTCTCTGGACGATAATGAAGAAAGATGATCAGTGTCAAGATGAGTGGAATTTCACAGCAACCCCTCGACGTATCCTTGCAAAAGAAAAGCCACAGCCTACCAGCCAATTCTCAGATGTCGAAACAATGAAGGAAAAGTTTGCTAAGCTGTTGCTCGGGGAGGATATTACCGGTGGGAAAAAGGGCGTCTCCACAGCATTAGCGCTGTCGAATTCTATCAATAATCTAGCAGGTAGAGACCGTTAAGCAGCTAAGAAGAATACTTAGTTTCTTATCAAATGTTGCTTATGCCAAAGGTTGGTGAAAAACTTGCAGCTTCTATCTTTGGGGAGCTTTGGAAGTTAGAGCCGTTGCCGGAGGAGAGGAAGAGCAAATGGCAAAGGGAAATGGATTGGCTGCTCGCCCCAACAAACTATATGGTCGAGTTGGTTCCTGCAAAACAAAACGATGCTAATGGCCGGACACTAGAGGTATGAGTTTTAGCCCTTGCCATGAAAAATATGATGATGCATTGTGGTTACATAGTTGATCTTCGTCTTGTTGCTATTCCGTGCAGATCATGACTCCAAAAGCTCGAGCGGACATCCACATGAATCTTCCAGCTCTGCGGAAATTGGATTCTATGCTCATTGTAGGTGGTCTCTCCACTCGAATAAACAAGCTTCATTTTCACCATTCATACTCACTCCACCTCTTTGATCTCCGAAACCACCAGGAAACCCTCGACTCGATGGTGAATACCGAATTCTGGTATGCTGAGGTGGGCAGCCGGGCTGAAGGAAGGAGCCAGAGCGCTGGACAGAGCATGCGGTGGTGGCTTCCTTCCCCGCGAGTGCCCACAGTCGGCCTCTCAGACATACAAAGAAAGAGATTGCTGCATCAGGGAAAATTGATCTTTCAAGTGTTCAAAGCTGCCAAAGCCATCAACGAGAACATCTTGGCTGAGATGCCGATCCCTGCCATCATCAGAGACGCACTCCCGAAGGTACATTCGCTCTCTCATGTATGCCTACACGGGATAGAATTGTGGGGGTCAAGACTCTGAACTTGTTACCTATGTTGTCTTTTTATCAGTCAGGGAAGGCAAGCCTCGGAGAGGAATTGTACAAAATACTGTCTGCAGAGTGTCTGTCTACCGAGGATATGATCAATTGCCTGAATCTAAAGTCCGAACATGGTGCTCTCGAAGCCATCAACCGGTTGGAAGCCGCTATATTCGCATGGAAAGAAAGAGTGGCGGAGCAAGGTAACGGCAAGTCTCCCATTCGAACGTCGTGGTCTTTCGTTAAAGATCCCTTGTCTGAACTTGATAAGACGGAAGCATTGACGAACCGAGCCGAACTACTACTGCTGCAGCTCAAGAGCAAGTATCCAAATCTTCCTCAGACATTCCTAGATGTCACAAAAACCCAATATGGAAAGGTATGCAATGCAATAGAGAGGCACACTCTGGTCCATCCGCCCTAATTAAATTATAGTTGTGATTAATAAACTCTAATTAAGGATTAATAAACCCTAATTGGGGTGAATAAACCTTGAATTCAGATGTAAACAAGGATTTGCCTAGAACACACACACACGTATACATATATATCTTAGTGTTGATTGTTGAAAATGTGTAGGATGTGGGACACTCGATTCTTGAAGCCTACTCCCGAGTTGTATCTAATTTAGCATTCAGCATTCTATCACGGTTAGGAGACATTCTTCAAGAAGACATTATGAGCAATCCCAACTCGCCGGTGGCGATGTCGCATCTCGTTGGAGCTAGAATTCCAGGGATCTCGGACAGCCCGATGCTAGACCGTGTCAGGCACTCCCTCATCCATCAATTGAACACCATGGATGTGAAATCTTGCAACTCCAGTGGCGAGACCAACGATGCTTCCGACATGGACACTCATCACGATGAAGCTAAGATTAGCTCTGTGAGCACGACGCCTAGCCGGAGCCGGGTTTGGTGCATCGGCAGAGAGGCTTGCCACAGTCTATCTGCTCAAAATTCTCCTTGATAAGAACTCATAATCTATGTATGTAAATAACACACCATGTTTGTGTCGTGCAGCAGCTTATTATGTGTGATCTTGTCTTGATCACGAGCCTTGGATTGAGTTACATTTGAAACTAATGCTAACAGAAGAATAAATTCATATATGTTTTCACAGTCCGATCAGAATTTGTTTCGATTTTCATGTGTTTTCGAATCGTGTCTTAACTTGCAGTAGTTTAATGTGAACTAACAACTAGTGTGTTCGGAACCTTAAACTTTATGAATCAATTTGGCTAGATTTAAGATGAAAGTAATATCCAAATCGTGCCTAAATCAAGAAGTTTACCAAAATTTTGACTCATTACTTAGATGTCTCTTTCTCTTTGAAGCCCCTAAATTTAGTTCAAATATACTATTAATTTATTAGACATTTTTGTCCTTGTAGCATTCCCACTTAAAAAGTTAAAAATCCCAAATTATAGCCCCTACCTTTTCATCTCTTTACACAGTGAATACTTGATAAAATTGGTGTTGGCGTCAAACACTTGGGGGTTTCTCAAATACTGGACCTATCTAAATTTAAATTTATGTATTTGAAATTAATGCAAGCACAACGTGAAAGCTTGAAACAGAGCAGATGGAGATTTAAAGAGAAGTATAGTAAGAGCAAGCAGTAGTAACTATTAACACACAAAAGCAGCCCTTACCATCATTCATAAGCATATCAGTAACTGGTGTGATTTTTTATCCTAATACTGTAGATGAATGAATGTCTTGTACAGAATAATTGAATCCTATATTCACAGTGAGTAATTATTGGAGGGTGCAGAAGAAGTTAGTGATTTTTCTAGACAGGACTCTGATCTCATTAAGGGATATAGCTTTAAGGCCTTGAGCAACTGCGTCTGCTGGCGTGTACACCTCCCCTACTTCCCACCTTGGCTCCTGATCACATCAACAAATACCATCACATTTGCAATCTATATTTTGTGATTACTTTCTTTTTATTCTAGTATACGCTTGGTTTGTGTTTCATAGTCTCACTAAAAGTAGTAGACCCTATTACCATCTACTTCAAAAGTACTAGCAGAATAATAGAAGATCCATCCTTGCCACCGGTTAGTAACAATACCTGTATACATGGAGTTATATGGGTGCCACGTAGAACAACTTTCTCTAGTTTTCCACCAAAAGACTCAATGCGAGGTTTTAGGGTCTCTTCTAGGAGATCAGTCTCGTCAATTGTATCTGAGTCAAACTTAACCTGAGGCCAAAAAAAAGACTTCTAGCAGCATGGCATTTATCAAAGATTTGAGATGCAAGGATTACAGGTACCAGTAGTGTGTGTTGAATGTTATATAGCTTGTTGAAGCAGTCAAGATTCTCAGCAGGGGACGGCTTGAACTCAGAAGTCCCTTGAGCAACCTGGGTTAAGATAGAAGATCGGAAATTTATATGGAAATGAGTTCTGAAATTGAGAAAGGGAAATTATATGCCAAGCAATATATGACTGCAGTTTTATGTCAAAGGACATGAATGAAGAAAACTTCAAACTTGAGTCGAAAGGTAATATCTTTGCAGAGTAATACTTTGCCCGTACATACCTGATTAAATACTGAGGGCAACTGATCGACAAACTTGGTCAATGACACAGTAGCTTCGGGATCATAACCAGGCAGTACTCTTTCAGTAACGTCTATTAGCGTTTTCCATCCATCTATGAAATTGTAGACATCTTAAGATCACTGAAGTATATCGTACCAGTGCTGGTAGTTAAGAATAAAAATGTCAACCACTCACTTCTAAGCTACTGACATCCTAGATGATTAACTATTGCATTTCATTGATGATTAAGTTTCACTTCATTGATGATTAAGTTTCACGACCCCTTCCACCAAATACGGAAGGATCAGCCTCAAAGGAAAAATATAGATGAAATCCATTTGGATGAATTTAAATGACATCATTTACATAAAATACGTAAAAGGAGTTGAAGAAGATATTTTATTCTGTCAAAACTGCCAAAGTCTCTGTATTAGGATAAGAATTTCCTTTTCGGTCCAACTATTTAGTTTTTGAAGTTCTAGAACAAATTAATAAAGTGGCATTCCATGACTGAACATAATTCACCTGAGACCCTTTGAGCCACTGAATACATTGGGGATGTTTCAATCACCGGCATCATTTGCTTGACTACAGGACCCAACTGCAATACAGAAGATACACAACTCAGAATATGAGGAAATCATTTTTTTTAACCCACCAAAATCAGTTACAAAGCAGAAACACAAAAGAGATGTACATGGCTTTGTCAATAACCCTTGTATATGCAGTTGATAAATCTATTTTGTACCAATATATAATATACTCTGATTTGAGTCTGAGAATTTTGAGCAGTTAAAAGAGATATTAGACAAGAGCATAAGATACAGGGCATGATGCAAGCCATGTGTTGGGTGTTCATAAAGCAGGAAACTGTCACCTTGTCCAGTAAGATTGTCGATCACAACATCATTACTATCATGATACTGGGGAAAGCATACTATTCTATTTTTATGCACAATGAAAAATATCGACAGAAAACAGACACTATTATCTAGGTTAGCATGCTTCAGATAATCAACAATTCGAAGCTAATTCGTCATGACTAATTGTGGCATCACCCGATATTTTTGTTTCTTCTTTTCCTTTTTTTTACGTGGAGGATGGGGAACTGGGATTCATACATTGGTCTATCACATTTACAAATGGGAGGAAGACCACAAAGCTACAAGGCCGATATTTTAACATGACAATAGCACATTCTGTAGTAATCATATAAACATATGAATGGTGAATAAATGAAGAAAACCTGCTCAAAATAGGGAACTGCTTCTGATGCTGATTTGTTGTTATATGATATGATTGCATTGGCCTTCAACACAAACAGATTTATTCTTTGTCAAATATGGCATACTCATTTCATCCAATTATACATATACTGGCCAGCCGGAGCAATAAAGAGGTGCACAAGTACAACCTTAGGAATCTTCTCACAGAAATAACTACCCGTAAGCACTTGAAGAAGTGCGCCATTGCTGCACAAAAACCCGAATCAAACAACACAAACAAAGATCACATCAATTTTAGACACTCCTAAACAAAACTAGCTGCATTACTAAGCAGCAGCCTTTACAGGATGAATACTAGATAACCCCTCATACAAATTCACGATCAAACAATTTAACTCAATCGAAATTCATAAAAAAATGTTCGAACAACAATAACATGAATCTCAAAGAGCATTACCTATGTCCAACGGAATAATAGGGAAGATCAGCTATATCAGCAGCTGAAATCCCATTATCAGGCAATCCAGTGCTCAAAATCGAATCCAAACAAGCATGGAAACGCTCGTAGATCTCCCTCGTAACTTGTTCATGATCAAAAGTGACATTGTACGGAACAGATATAATCAAATAGCCTTCCTCCGCCAACAGCCCCAACAGATAACTGTAAACACAAGCAAACAATGAAACTGTTATAAATTCTAAAATAGAAAAACAAGCGCCAAATTTGCACACAAACTACCTGTACGTAACTTCGGGCACGGCGCCGATGAAAGCGCCGCCCAAAAATTTGATCAAAGCCTTCGGCTTTCTGCCTTTCGTCGGAGGTATCACGAGACAAGAGCCGAGCCGTCGGTAAATCTTACCGCCTCCGTACGCGAAGCTTCCGGAGCCTTTCGAAACACTACCGTATTGGGAATTGGAGACGGCGTTGATCGTCATGTGCGGCAAAGATGACAATTGGGGTTTCCCACGGAACCGAGAAGCGCGAGGGATGAAGTGAGAGGGGGATGATAAATGGAGTTTGATTTGGGGGAAGTTGTTGCAGGCGAGAATGGCGGCCGCCATTGAAGCTCAGTGTGTAGACTGTAGTGAAAGAGCAGAAGGAAGAATTGGAAGGTAGGAAGAAGAGAGGCAGCCTCGTCTTAGAAGGCGTTGGAAGCTGTGGAGCGTGGCAACTGTAAACGTGGAATCCCGTGAGCGCTTCTTCCAAACAGATCAATTTTCCTCTTCATTTTAATTTTTCTTTAAATTTCTTTTTCCTTCCTTTCTCTCTCTTGACCTTGATTTTTGGGTGGAATCTTTCTTTACTTGGATTCTACTAACAAAAATTTATTCGGAGCTCATTCGTAAAACTGATTAAAGGTTATCAAGTTGAAAATCATTCGACCTAATTATTTTTCAGTGCTAATTAGGGCGAAAGTTGGATATTAATTTCCTCTAATTATATTACAACAGAAGGGGCGACGAAAACTTCTTCCTTGCGCACAATCGCGGCTTCTGCTTGAAGAATAAATCCTTTCAATTTGTTTGCAGTCGAAGTTCTTCCTTACGCACCATCAGGTATTTTTCTTTTCCCCAATTTTACGCTGGAATACCCAAAATAATATGCTTTGCACTAACTAGTATACTGGGATTATTTGAACTGTAAACCTGGGTGAGTTCGGATTGTATTCTAGATAAATGGCTTTCTGTTTGGGAATATTTACCAAGAATGCATCTTGAGAACTGGGATTCAAGGCCTTTTAAGAAATAAAAAGAAAATAGAAGATAAGTAACCCTTTTGACCGAATGAGTAGAGATTTCTGTGGTTTATTCTTGATGTGCCTATGTGATTAATTTGACCATGAATACAGTTGTTATTGCAAAAAATTGCCCTTAATAAACAAGTACTTTGTTAGTTGAGAAACAGATTGAGTGTGTCTATTTTGTTGTGATGCGTCACAAAATAATTCGAGGAGGGGGTTCTTTCATTTGTACTGCTAACACTAAGAGGAAGAACATTGTGCTCTTGCAGACTTTGATGCCAAGATTTACTAGTCCTACGGGAGGGGACGATGTGTCCAGTCCTCACCTCTATGTGGCTAACTGTGGGCCTGCAGTTGGATTTTCACATGAAACTATTGCATCTGTATTTGGCATGTACGGAGAAGTCGAGGGTGTCTATGCTGCTGACGAGAGTGGGACACGTGTGATTGTCTCCTATAATGATAAGAGCAGTTCACAGGCTGCCATGAAAGCATTGAATAGACATCCATGTTCTGGTCTTGGAGGTCGTACCTTGCACATTCAGTATTCTGTACAATCACTTGGTAAGGTACTGAAAATTTTCCTCATCTACTATATGTTTCTATTGACAGCAATATTAGTTTAGAGTCTTTAGACACTTGGAGCTACTTGTTTATTTGCAATGCTTCTGGTCTTTTTCGGTCAAGTCTGTCGGACCATTGTTTAAGTGCTGCACTATCATTGGCAAAGGCATTGAGTGCTTGAGTATAAATGAGCAGAAGAGTTGCTTACTGTTTTTGTTGTCCGTGTTCTGTCCATTGTTGCTAATGCTTTGAGGTTTTTAGCACACGGGTCACTAAACTGTTCTTATTGATTGCCTTTTTATCTGTTGCTGGCTCAAATATATATAGTGCTTGAATGGCTCTCATTTTGATGGCCTGTTTCTCTTGCTCTTCGTTATAGTATGAAATTTTGTCAAATAGCTATACATCCACTTAGCTCTAAGAGGAGTTTTTTTTTTTGTCTTCCTATCTTCTCTTTCAAGGTGAACAACACTGCTTCAGTTCCAGTTTCGACATCAGCCTCGGATTTGGACATTCCCGGACTTCACTTGATGCACGACTTTGTCACTCCTCAGGAAGAGCAAGTTAAGGATCAGATTTTGGAGTAATATACAGCTCCTGAACAGTTTTCTTATTCCAACTGATATCTTTTGATGCGCACGAGCTCACTTTTGTACACTTGTTTGCTCTTTTGTTTTTGCAGGAATTGCTTGCGGCTGTGGATGATAGGTCATGGCATCATCTAGCCAAAAGAAGAGTTCAACACTATGGATATGAGTTTTGCTATGATGTAAGTTGTTATTGATTGCCACAAGCATACTCTATCTGTCTCAGGTTTCTTTTACGTGCTTTTAGCCAATGCCAGCCTTTCCCATCTTACAGATAAGGAATGTTAATACTAACCAATACCTGGGTGAGCTCCCATCCTTCATGTCTCCTGTACTCCAAAGGATCAGATCATTTCAAGCACTTGGTCGAGATGCAGATACGTCCCTAGATCAACTAACGGCAAGTGGAGTCTTTTGCATATGTAATTAGCGCTATTGATTTGAGTTTTAGACCTTGACAAGTTGTGTTGTTGTAAAACGGTAACAGGTTAATGAGTACCCTCCCGGAGTTGGTTTGTCCCCACATGTAGACACCCATTCTGCATTTGAAGAATTAATTTTCAGCCTCTCACTAGCGGGGCCGTGCATCATGGAATTCAGAAAGTATACAACCGGCGTGTGGCAGGGAAATTCAAACTCAAGTTCTGATCTGGAGAATCAGATACCTGAGAAGAACTTAAATTTTGTAAAGAAGGCTATTTATCTTCCACCTCGGTCACTGTTGTTGATGTCTGGAGAGGCTCGATATGCGTGGCATCATTACATTCCACATCACAAGGTACAATTTGTCAAAACTTGCAGAATGTTGTATTTACATTTAAAATAACTACATAGACTGAGAACAATTTGTGTAAAGTGATATAGTAGCCAACTTCACTATTACAGTGGTGAACAAAGTTATGGTAAATTAGAAGTTGTCAATTATTATTAGAAGAATGCTCTATCCCACTAACTATCGATAGATGGTACATGTTAAGGGTAATGTAGGCTAAAAATTGCAAATGTACTCTCGTGTTTCGTAGAAGCATACGAATGCCTTATCTTTTCGAGTTGAATTTGTCTTCGACACACTTGCCTTATTGTTCATGTCCTCATGAAATCTGCTTTATTTCCTCAAAGGGTGCGTGTATGAAACCTTCATACAACTTTCACTGTGTGTGTGTGTGTGTGGTGCAGGTGGACAAAGTGAATGACAGTTTGATCCGCCGGAGTGCAAGGAGAGTGTCTTTTACATTACGCAAGGTATGTAGTTTGTTGATTTGGCATTTTCCCCTAACTAAGCTTAGATTATTTTCCAATCCGCATTAGGAAAAGAAAGTCAAGGCCTCTCAGAATAATTTGTTTTGTATTTAATTAACCAACATTCAGTTAGTGAACAAAAAACCAATGATGATGCATGGAACAAAAATATGAGATTAAGCATAATAATCACTTGGTAGCAGCAATCACCATGATATGCTTCTTTGTCATTTCCTTTATAATTTCAGGCGTATAATTCAGCAAATATTTCTTATTTCAGGTCCGGCAAGGCCCTTGCCGATGCGAATTCCCTCAATACTGTGATTCACAAGAGTAATCTCATTCGAAGTGGGATTTAGAAATTTTGTACCCTCAAATTATGATTTAGATCAGTGTCTACACTACTCAAGTGCAATGAGTTGTTTCACTGATTAACGGAGTGAAATTTCAGTTTTGCAATTTTCCTACGACTGGGAAAGAATTTACATCTCATAGCACTCAATTTTGAATTGACATTTAAATTCTACTTTATTTCCTGGCTTCAAATTTTTATAATATATTGCCTGAGAAAGTTGAGATGTGATTCGATTGCGCTTGCATAACGACGGGCAGAGAGAAGCATTACTTCTTCTTCATATAATCATAGACGAATACTAACCTGTGGTGAAATATACTCTCTTTCCAACATACAGAAGTCTTGAAATTACGACTAGAGATAGTGAATAATTAAGGTCGGACTTTACAACAAAAACTTTTAGTACAGTAGCTGAAAGAGTCAGTCTTGGGGCCAATAGCTGGTTTAGGTAATCCCAGGACGAATAATAAGGAATTTAGATAGTGACCTCTCCTGCAGTTAAAGCTTTAGACTATGAGACTAACCCAAAACCACACAACAAGAAACACTAGTATGAATTCACCATGAAGTTAAAGGGTGGCTCACCGTGCATGCTTTTAATGAAGTAATCAATCTCTGAGGAGCATATGGTTCTTTGGATCAAAGGTGAAGGTTGTTGGAAGACGAAGAAAGAAAAGTGTCTGCGGTCAGGGTGGTCTCTCGGCTTTGCTGTCTCCACCAGCCTCATGAGTCCATCTCTATTGTAGCATGGTTGCGCATTCTGGCCAGCAACACTAAGCCCTTTTTCCCAACCTGAGTTAAGAACCTGCATCCACCTTGAGATTAATTCTCACAAAAACATTACCAAAAACAATTGGTTACTTTAAGTGAACTTCTATCTGCATGTGAAAGGGCAGTTTGGTAAATAACAGTGACTAACCTGCCAGTTCAGGCCCACAGGATCCGACAGTGCTTCATCAGCCTCCGGATACGGAGCCTGAAACCCTGAGATGACAAATTTCATCGTGACTGCATGCTTTTTCAGCACTTCAAACAACAGAGCATACCCGTCCTGGTTAGAAGGGTTGTTGAAGCCAGCAGTGAGCTCCGCAGCATGGCTACTTGTCTTGTACCACCAGTAAACTGC
>JAYDZE010571858.1:0-30104 GCA_034509125.1 Monilaria moniliformis
TTCGGGTTATCTTCGGGCCAACCCTATCGGGTTGCGGGCTATTCGGTTTAGGGTCATTCGGGTTGAGATTTTTTTCGAGTTGTGATTTTTCAACCCTAACTCTGTCGGGTTGTCAGGTTAATCGAGCCAACCCACGTGTTTCAGGCTAAATTGACATCCTATTTATGAGTGAGAGTTGATTCGCGGTTGGTTGATTAATAATTAATGACGCATTAATTTAGTTTATGAGCAAAAAGACAAGGCCATTAAAGGCACGAGCATTATTGTAAGTGATTTGGTCAACATGAACTTTAATTAGAAAATCTTCCCTTTTATTCCATGGATCTTCCACTAGGATTTTTTTTAAAACTACTTTTGGCTATATTGTATGTGATCATTTAACAAAAATATCTCATTAATTTGGTTATAATGTTGCGATCCTTAGCATATTTTGGGTATTATTCATGAAAGTGAAGGATGTGAAACAAATGACAGTTTAAACTGTAATTGAAACCTTATAGCAATTAAGCAGGTATTATATTCATTGAATTAACATGAATTACTTCAAAAAAAACTTTGATATAACAAAGCGTCTACTTAAACAAATACAAATTCCAATTAATGATATATACAAAATTATAACAATAATAACCGTCTCTAGCTGTTGTTTATCGCAATTTTCTTATCGACCAATTTCATTTCACACGGTCCCAAATTATGGTGCCCGGATGTTTGTTAGTAATAATGACATATAGTATGTTACAATTTGGTGAATTGGAGACCCAAAATCCATGCAGCTGATCCAAGAAATTGTACGAATAATATATTGAATACTATTCAACAGTGGCGGATCCAGAAGTGGAAAACGGAGGGGGCATAATTAGTTGTGTTAAGCTAAATTTTTCAGTCATCTTCTTCTTCGGGGCGGGCCGGCGGCTAAAAGAGAGGGTGACCATGACAGTTTTCCGGAAGGGGTAAGGGAAAATTGCCCGTCGGGCGGGGTCGGCCGCCCCCTCCGGCCCCCCTGCATACGCCACTGCTATTCAACTAACTAAAGATAGGTCTTATCTCATATTATCTTAATTTACCACTACATCGATTAAATTCTAACATGTTTTTATTTGATTTTTTATGCACATCATGCTCTTATATTGCACACATATATAGTTGTTTAGAGAATTACCATAGAACTGTTGGGTCCAGCTGATCGATTGATGACTCCAAATTTGATCTTCTGGATTGTATTCCGCACTCTAAGATCAATTTGTATGGACAACGAGCTATAAGAAAATGCACTTAGATTTCATGCCAATCCCTATGAGTTGTATTTATTCTAAATAATATATTGTGTTTCTGTAACTACGTATTTTTATGAGTTGTAGATACTTATTTATAATTAAATACAATAAGCTAGACTGAGAGACTTATAGAGTTATAGGCTAGTCCCAAAATTAAATACAAGAAATAAAATTGAACCTGATGATGAATTAATTTCTTATGTTTAGTTCAGAACATAAATTAATCAAAAATATTATTTGATTCCATTAGAAAAATAATATTGACAATGAACCCCGTAATTAACATATTAGATATTCATTCATTAATTTTAGCTTTGAACAACTAAAACTAATTAATTACTTATTAATTTCTTAAGTAGTACCACTCAACCTTTTTGTCGTACCTAACCAATCTCCAAGAATTAGTACGATAAACCTTTTTGAGCTCGATCCTTAAGGAGGTATCATTAGTCTAAATTGGATATAGTTACCTACGAAAGATAACCAAATATCATATATGAATTGCTATCACCCTAAATATAGTATACTCGAGTTAATATATAACTCACACCCGGACACATAGACACATATATACACTTGAAACCTTATTAGAGTTTTTGAGATATTGGTTCTTAACTTAGGTTAGATGGAAGAACACATCTCATTGTGATCCTACTAATACGTAAAGACGTACCATTACACCTGAAAATTACCATTATTGTGATCATACTAATACGTAAAGACGTACCATCATATTGGAGTTGTATACTACAAAGCATGCTTTACGAGTTGTTTATGTATTAATAACCCTAAGAACTACCATTCTCCGGCTATTGTGAAGAGATATTATTGTTGCATGGCTTGCCCTTTATAATATGGTGATTATATTCTGAGCAAATATAATCTGTGATTATAATCGAGCAAGCAAGTCTAAATCTTCTGCATTGTAGACTGAATTGTGGCAAATCATCACTAAAGGTTTCTCGGTCGGTGCCTTGCAGTAGAAAATTAAATTTCACAACCTAGATAGACTTAGATGATCTATCGTGAAAGGTTGTAGTATCAGTACAAATGTTTACTAACTTTGGTAAACAAATGACACTAGTGTGGTATAGCATTGAATGGATTCACATTGAGATAAGTCTTTCTTGCTGATTACTGAAAGACGAGATCTCGATGATTATTTATTTCTTAATCTTTGTATATAAGATTGAGCATACGATTTTGGTTATGCACTACTTTGACTTATCAAAAAATGCAGGTTTTTCATAACCCAGAAATCATGATATCTTGGGTAGTGGTAATTAATATCTAGCGGTTGTAGGATTATACTGAATAGTGTCCCGAGAGGTCCGGGTTGACAATATCCTAAAGAGGAGTTCAGAAAAGATTTTATTACACAGAAGCCCGACCATCTTAGAATTTATTTCAAAGTATAATAAATAAAGCTTTTGGACTAGACCACTCTTGGTAAAAGATATTAATTAATTAAAGCCAGCAGCAGGGTTATGATTGAAGATAAACACCGAAAGTCTAAAGAGTTTGATCCTAGCGACGAACTATAACATAGAAGAATGAAATAGTTCTGGAAAGTAGGTTCAATTCCTTCTTGGTGGTGACGAATGCAATAACTTTATAAGTTTAGTGCAATGCTCTCATATCCGCATAATAAGAGATGTGTTATTTTTGCCAACCCCTATATATATACACGCATATATGGTAGAGTTCAATTATGAGAATTGAGAATTATTTTTCTCAATTGATTGTGAAGATCTACATTATGTGCATCTTTTTTGCTAGATGAATGCAAACTTGGATTTAAGTTCTGGTGTTGCGATTTTTTTTAGTGCAGTTTATTTTCATTGCGAATGCAGTTACACATTCAAATAAATATTTTCACGTTTTAACAATAATAAATTATTATTTTAGCCCAGTATTTGTATGCATATGACTAGGTGTGTAGGACTTAGGAATATGAACCAATCTCAGCTATTCAATTTATAATTTGGGCGACTTATATTTGGTAAAGAAAATGCGGTAATATAATAATATTGTAAACTCAAAAAAGTATATAATTTGGTGACTTTAGTAGATATATTCAGCTTGGAAAAAAGAGAGTGGGAAATATAATAAATTATATAAATTTGTTGATAGTGTTATTTAAGCGATGCTATTATTATTATAAATTTATTGATAGTGTTATTTATGCTATTAAAATTTATAATATTTTGTATATATACCTTCTTACCGTCAATCTAAATAGATTACAATAAAATTTGATTTTTTAATTTAAAAAAACAAATATAATTTATTTTTCTTCAATGCAGCAAATCATATATATTTTTAACAATTTTCATTTTGATTGTTACATTATATATCAACGGATATACTCATCGTAGTTTCTAATATAACTACTTATGAATTTGCTCAATTTGCATAGAAATTGCAAGAAAGAAGGACAAATATAATTTTCTATGACAATAGTGCACATTATCTCTACATATTTTGAATTAATTAATGTAATCTTTAATTAATCTCAAAACATACAAGTTGTTTTCACATGACTTAGTGAAAATGGGAATCAAAGATATTAAGAGTCGCTAATCAAAAGTAATTGAAATAATTACTAATTATCACCAAATTTCTTTGAAATGTGAATAATCTCGTAAATATGGAATAAATATTTTTTTTTTGAATAATGTTGAGTTAAATTTAACTTTCATAATTTTAGTAATTGATTATTATTATAAATTGATTTATCTCTCCAAAATAGCATAAGAATATATTTATCAAAATATAAAATATAATTATGAAAAAAAAACCATTATAACATAAAAATATTATGTGATGGAGAGAGATTGAAAAGACAATAATGAGAGGAGTTTGACGTTTCTTTCTTTACTTTATATCCTTAAAATGCTCTTCATGATCCTCTTTCTCTCTTCAACACCAACACGCAAACTCCTTTGACTCCTCCAAACCAACAAATATACGAAATCCGACACACATATATTATATATCACACAACTTATTAGGAAAATGGAAACCCTCAGCCGCAATCGCTCTCTCTCTCTCTCTCTCTCTCTCTCTCTCTCTCTCTCTACATCGCCCAATTTGCAAGTGGGCTTTTTTGTCTATTTGCTCGTTGCTTGTGGGATTCTTCCTTCTCCTTTTCTCTTCTCACTCTATATATGTTTCTACAAAAATATTAGGAGCATTATCCCAAATTTATAGTAATACTTTCGGCTCTCTCCCAGCAAACGTCAAAATAGCCGGAATTTAAATATTACTACGCCTGCCCAAACACACAACTTTTATCACTTTTTTAGTTAACTTTATTCAAATTATTTTTCAATGAAAGAAAGAAAAAGAAAAGAACCGGAAAATAGGAATATGGAGAGTTTCCCATTTCCCTACGAAACCAAGAATTTCCAATTGTCAATGTTTGAGGATCCAGTTCAACTAAATGCAACCTGCCCTACGTTACATTCAACCTCATTAATTATTCTACATCCTAAAATTTAGCTGCGATAATTTTTGCCTAATCCGAATCGATCTGAAAATTCAATTTTTTAAAGAATATAAAAATACAAACCGATTTAAAGTATTCGAAATTCGGATCCGAAAATTCAAAAATATTATAACTAAATCCGACCCGAATCTTAAGATCCGAAAAATCCGAAATTTTCCAATAAAAATAAAAAATCCGAATAATTTTTTTAATTATTATATATTAGGTTAGAACTATTTAAATTAAATGCTATCTGAATAAAATATTTTATCTAAATATAATATTTAAATAAAATTTTATATATCTAAATATAATTTGGGTTTTTGGATTTTTGCAGTTTAAAAAAAGCCAATTAAAACCGAAACGAAAATCCGAATTTTGAAGAAAAAGAAATCCGATCCGATCTTAAAATCCAAAAAATCCAAATCAAATTTAATATTTTGGTTTTGCCCGTTTCGATTATTCGGATTACGAATATTTTGGTACTCCTACTAAAATTCTCCCTAAAATTTCCTAATATTCAACACATTACCACTTTCTTAAAAAATATAAAATCCCCTATATTTACTGAGTCGATTAACTCACCTATTCCTTCAAATTATATCTTTAGCGCCGGAATATACAGAGAATTTCTTAAATTTCAAAGTTGATATTAATACTAAACCTAAAGCAAAACAAACTTATGGTCCAATTAATTATTACTTATTTGATAACTTTACAATATTGCATTAGTGAGATGGGGGTCCAATTAATGTGATCCCTCCATAATAATTTAATAATTTCTTTGTCTAGTACAGGAAGGATTTTTTGCCCACTTTTGTTAGTTTGTGTCTCAACTACTACCACAGTTTAAGAATATAATGACAGACTAGAATCTAGATAGTGGTAATCCCTTAAATTAGTAATGAATCTTTTTGTTGAAAATATTTAAACATGCATGTTGCTTATTGAGTAAGTTTCCAAAGAAAAAGAAAAAAGAGCATCAAGAGTTCTTATATCTCCTGACATCATTGATTCTTTTGTTTCAACTACATGGGCAATTTTTTCGAAAAAGAAAGAAAAGAAAAAAAAGCAAGAATTTGGGCGTCAGTGTTTATCTTTATTTGAGGCATAGCTCATGCTTTTGACGAACTTTAATTTGGGATTGTTGCTTAAAATAATAATACATTAATATTTATTTACATAATAATCTTTTTCCCACCAATCTTACAGAAAGATTATAAATTTAATTTTATTAGGTGAACCAATTTTAACTGAATCGGTTTGATTTCTGGAAAAAAAATCGTGTATGAGCAACCATAATGTGACTGTTTAGCATCACTCTTAAAAGATACTAATCTTGCTTTCTTTCACTCAATCGACGACATTATTATTTTTCTTTCACTCAATCGACGACATTATTATTCTGTTATTTGTTGTTTGTGTGCGTTCATTGGCTGCTAAAAGAACCTTCCATCTCAAATATGTGAGTGGCTGCCGCATATTGCGGCAAATGGTAGCTAGTAATTAAATGTGGAGACCGAATGAAATTTATCTTAAACAAAGAAAACTCCTTCAAGATATTTTATTATTATATATTTAAAAAAATATTTATTCAATTAGAAAGTCAAGTATTCTTTTGGTAACTATGTACATTTTATTTTCAGTAAAAAAATGAACATGAGAATCGCGATTCTATTATCAATGAACTTGCACACCAACCATTACCTATAAAGGAAATCAGAACTACGCAGTGGCGGCCGCAGAAAAAAATGTTGGTAGGGGCTGAAATCCTCTAACTTCCGACTTTTCGGTCTTCAAGATATTGGCTTGGTAAAGTCTAAAGTCAGTTTTCGATAATTTCCACAAAATTTAAAATAGAAAAAAATTATAAAAAAAATTGGTAGGGGCTTAAGCCCCTCCCCATCACTTACTGAGTCTGTCCATGACTACGAGAGCTTCAAACAAAGATTAAAAAGAATATGGGTTTATCATAATACTAAACCAAGATTCTAACATGATGACATAATTGTTAATAATTTAAAATGAAATGTTAAGTAATGCTCGTCCTTATAGCTTAAGCAATTTTTTGGTGCGACTGCCGTGTAACATTCCTTGTGTTGTGTGATTATATCTCATTTATGTTGACGATATAAACATAAGAATGAAAATGACTTACCCTCGTAAGGGCAAAGGTATGGAAGTTATTTTCAATAAGGTCATTCGTAATAGTATCTCTTAATCATTCACTCTTTTATATTATTCATTTATTATTCATAGACCTTACAATACTTTTTACTTAATTTCTTAACTCAGAGATAGCACATGCACTACTCATCATTTAACCATCATTTCTCTTAACTATTCATGAGACCCATCTTTTAATTTTTTATTCATTTATTATTTCTTATATTTATTACATATTCTAATTAAATTCAAATTTCGATTTAATAAATTAGGAGAATTTTATTACAATATTCAAAATTACATAATAAAAAATCAAAAACTACATTTTGAAAAATCTTACAAACACATTATTGAAAGGGGAAAAATACATAATGGAAATGCTAATAAATCGTGAAGGGGACCAAAACGAGCAAAAATTTCTTCGATTAAATCGAGAGGCGGTGGTCGGCGACTGCTTCTAGCACAATCGTCGGATGAGAGCCTTTGTGGCCGCTGGTGTATTCGACCCTTCATGTCGTTGGGCAGTTTTTTCCACTGCCATTGTCAGTCCATGCTGCCAAGCATGCCCGAGAAGCCATGATATACTTCGTGAAGACGAAATAATTGTTGGCAGTCGAAGGGGGCCCTCAGATATTCAACGTCAGATGCGTCACGAATAGCCTTGCAAAATCGCCCATGCATTCACGCCCAATGGTCTCAACGACATGCAAGTACTCGTCAAACATATCGGCGCATCCGCCGAGGTACACTTCACAAGACTTGAATGACCCATCTGTCCAAGGGCGCATTCGGCCACTGCTGGAAGTATTATTCCGCGCAGCCTATGTATTTGTTATGCGCAGAAATAAATCCCTGCGCGGCTGCTGCGCATAGGGAACCGACACTGGATAACATCGTCCCCCGAACGTGGCTGGTCGGAGAAATAATCTACCATCAGTCGGGCTTCGGCAACCTCTCGTTCCCGGTGCACGTACCTTCTGGTGTGTACGACGGGAGGATCCGTCGGAGGAGGCTACAAATATTAATTTGCAGTCGACGTTTGCAACATGGACATAAGTTGCTTCGCGCTCTCATCGGCGGAATCGTACGAGTTGGAGCCAAAATAGTATGAATTCATTTTGTCGGAAGCCATGAGAAGAAGAAGAAGAAGAAGAAGAAGAAGAAGAAATTAGAAAGAAGAGAGAAAAATAGGAAAAAAATTGTGTAGAATTGAAGTGGGTAGGGAAGAGGTATTTATAGTAGTATGAGAGAACTAATTTTTTTTTAAAAAAACTAACTGTTTTTTTCCGTTGGATATTTTAAGTTAATTTTTTTCGGATTTCAAAACAAAAATCAGCGTAAACATCGCCCACTCGCAGGGGCAGCGAGTGGGCCCCTTCGCCTCGCGATGCCCGTCCTGCCCGACGCCCTGCAGCGCGGCCCGCGAGCGTCCCGTCCCGCTTAGAAGGAATGCATCCTTCCCACTGCGGATGCCCTAAGAAGAGAGTAGAGAGACAAGAAGATTTTATGAAATCTTGAGATGGGGCATCGCCTCATTTGTCTCTTATTCTGTAGTCCGACGTGGGTGCCCGTCGTTATGGATGCGATTATTTTGCCCTCCTCACCACAACCATAACATAAATATTGCCGTGCCAAAATGGTAATGTCACTAATTTTTATAAATGAGTTGTCACGATTAACAAATATATTTGAAATGTATAGGGTGATAAAACAATCTTGATGAAATATTGGATCCTCTAGGATCACACTCGACGGTTCAGTAGAGAACCAATATCACAAAAGACAAGCAATTATTTGATATTCGTTAATTCAGTACATCCTATAGGTGCGACTTCCTTCCTTGGGAGAACCGTTTCAGTAGATAAAAACCCTAAACGACTATGATAGTGATACCATGTCTATAGTCTTGGGCCATGAGAGTGAGGCCTAGCAATAAGCCAACACTAGGATTTTAGTTTGTTAATACGATTATTGCATAAATAGCTGAAATATCCAATTAGGAGGAAAGATGCAACAATTAAATGTACAAGTATTAGTTAACATTTTAAATTATTCCAATGATTTTGTGTATTGATCTTAAGTCTTAAACCCTTCTCTTTTTAGTTAACTCGAAATTACCACAAATATCACAATATGAAATGATGTGGTTATGGTCAGATAAAACATAACGTTTATCTAAACTTGCGATTTAATTATGACTCTAGAATTATAGGACCACCTTCTAATTTTTCGACAATTACAATATTTTTAACTTTTCCCAGCAAAGTTGTCCAATGTGTACTGTAAAATAACATTGGCCACCTATGAACCAACATAGTTTTAGTAATGACAAAAAGAGGGTGTTGTAATTGCAAATAACTAAATAGCTAGATTGCATTTGTTTTAAAAAATTCCTGGAAAATATAAATGTTTATTTCCGGCAATTAACCCAATATTTAATCCAAATATTAAAATTTGGGATTGTTTTCTAGGATATAGTCCCTCCGTCCGCCAATAGATGACCCATTTGAAAACGGCACGGGTTTTAAGAAATATAAGGTAACGTGAGTGAAAAAAGTTAGTGGAATGTGGGCCCCACTTTTATATATTAGTTTTATAATTGAATGTGAGTAGAATGAGTTAGTGGATTGTGGGACCTACTTATCAAAAATAGTAAAAAGCAAATGAGATATGTAATGACGGACGTACCGAAATGACAAAATGAGACTTTTAATGGCGGACGGAGGGAGTATTTGGGAACGGATTACCCAAATTGACCTTCAACCAAAATCCAAATGTGTTTTGTGCTTCTAAATATATTGATCTATAAACACTCAATAATTGCAAATGGAAAAAAAAAAAAAAAAAAAAAAGGCCCCCCTTAAAAGTGGCCTTTCTTTTCCACCATTTAAATAAAAGATAAGATAATAAACGGGGAGACCGTTTGTGAAGAATCTTAAACGCAATGTCATTGTCAAGAGCCAAGAGAAGAGGACCCCACCTGGAAAAGAATATTGCTTTTGCCATTATTCTTTTGTACGAAAAAACAAAATTTACTTAGTACTAAATTTAGTTTAATCAAACAAGAAAATGTTGTAACTTGGTTAATCATGACGTGCACACTAATTTATTTACACCCATTTTTCTTATCTTATCTTATATTATAGCTTACGACAATCTTGAACCAATTATTTGGTCCCAAAGAGGATTGTTATTACCAAAACAAAAACTTTTATCATATTCCAAGATATCATAAGTTTTAAAAATTATATGTTCTTTCTGCCCCTCCTAAATTATTCCAAAAAAAATTCAAAGTTTGATTCTCATTTTACCAAAGATGAGCAAATGTTGGTGAAAATTTATAAACACTATATCAAGTACTAAATGAAATGGTGAATTGCACCAAAGCTGATCATAACATGATTTGACCCAAGTTATAAATTAGATCCAAATGTATACAATAATGACATAAATTTTCGATTTACGTGTTGTTTAATATTCACGGTATTTCACCAAAAGCTTACTAGGGTTATAAAATTTGCCTATGCGGACATAGCTTCGTTGTCATAAATTTTGTATCAAATCAAAACGATGTCATTTTCAAACAAGATTTATTGGGAAACAATCACAAACTTTGAAAATAGTTAATGTTTATTATGTTTAGAACCAAAACTTAATCTTTCTAAGAATAAAATAAGTTCGACATCAATTGTTTTGTGCTTTTTAATTAATGTTCAAAATTGTCAAATCTTTACCTTATTTCAATTTAAAAAAAAATCAAAAGTGGTGCCTAATATATAACTATATCTATTCCCAAAGTATGTGCCTAATTTACAAATGTTCATAAATATTCTGCCAACAACTCTTATTCCAAAATAATGTCATTTTGCTTACGGGAAGATTTAATATTTTCATTTTAGAAAAAATTCGCTGGCCGTGTCAGCGCTGCTTATGTTTACCAAAAAGATAAATTAAATTTTGTGTCATTATTATATAAATTTAAAATTTATATCTAATTTACAAGTTCAGTTGTAAATTAGTAGTATAATTGTTGGTGCAATTAATTTCAAACAAAAAAAGTTTTTAAGATAATACGTATGCTCGATTTTTTAAAATATCATTTTAATACAAATAAATATAGAAGTGACGTATGTAGTTTAAGAAAAATGGTTTAAAATGTTATACCTCGAAAGTTAGACTATAATCTCAAATTGTAATTTTCTATGCAAAAGCTTGGTATTTATTTATATCCTGCATATAAACCATGCTAAATTAACATATTGGCATACCGTGTATATGAATATCTATAAATGATTAATTATTTTTTATCTGTACGTTTTAAATAACACAATTCAAGATAATCAATTAAATCTGAAATTTTGGATATTTCACCATATGTAGGGATATCAATTTAGCCTGAAACTCATGGGTTTGCCCGATTAACCTAACAATCCGACAGAGTTAGGGTTGAAAATTCTCAATCCAAAAAAAATCTCATCCCAAATGACCCTAAATCGAATAGCCCGCAACCCGATAGGGTTGGCCCGAAGATAGCCTGCAACCCATAGGGTCGACCCGAAAATTAGCGAGTTCTCGTAATTTTGTTTTCAAACTTCATTAATTTATTATTTTTCCAACTTTTGAAAGTTAGTATAATAAGATTTTTTTTTCAAATGTATATGAAAAAATGCATTTTGATTCAATATTCGAAAGTTATGTTCATCATTTCACTTTTCTATATTTTACTATAACATTTAATATAAAACGTTTGGATTTAAAAATTAAAAAAAAAATGATAATCTATTAAGAAAAATGTATTTTCTTACTTTTTTAAATGCTATATATTAGTTTTGAGTTGAAATAACATTCATTTATTGATGTATTTCTTTGTTACAAATATATCATTATCAAAATTAATAAATTAATTAAAAAATCATAATTTTTTTTGAACAAGATTGGCCCGACGGGTTAGCCCGAAACCCGAAGGGCTAGGGTTAGGGTTGTAAATTTCTGACACGACAAATTTGCAACCCGAATAGCCCGATAAGCCGAGCGGGTTGGCCCGATTGACATCCCTAATTATCATATAACAATATTTATAATGCAAATTAATTAATCAACGAAATTATACGTGGAGCAATTATTATTCTGAAATAATAATTTTAAACAAATTTAATAAAACCTCTGAATTTCTTTTATATAATATGAACCCCAACTGAGGGCCCATAAAATAATTTCCCTTGTATTTATGTGGCCCAACATAAATATGGCCCAAAGTGATCTTTTTAATTGAAGGCCCAATAATATTTTAATTATGGCCCAACAAAAGAAAACCATCTCTCCCTATCTCACTATTAACGCATCTCGTTTTATCTCTCTTCTCTCTTCCCTCTCTAAAATTCGCCGCCTACCGCCACCGTCGTTCGCCGGGGACAGCAGCAACAGCGGCGCCGAAACAGACTACGCTAAGGCTGTTTCTATTTTCTTTCATTTTTGAGGCGGGGAATTTTAAAATTGTTGTGAAGTAAGAGATATTCACTGGCATATTTGGGAGAAAGCCACGTTTCTAGGGATTGGGTTTGGCAGACTTATTGATCTATGAATGCTTGATGGTTTACAATATTCTGTATCTCGACACTTTTTTTCACCTCGAATTAGAATAAGATGGATGCAAAAGCATTGGCGAAATCGAAAAGAGCTCATTCGCTGCATCATAAGAAGAAGCATCATTCACACCAAGGGTTAAAAGCGTCTTCACCTTCAGTTGGTTCGGATGATAAGAAGGGAGCTGCGAAGCAGGCTAGTGAAAGACCTGAAAAATCCCATGGTCAGCAAACTAAAGAGAGAACTCCACAATTTCAAGGCTCGAGAGCACTTCCTTCGAATTGGAATCGCTATGATGATGATTCCGATTTGGCATCTGAAAACGCCCAGGCAAGCTCAAGTCAGCCAACTGAGTTTGTAATGCCTAAAAGTAAAGGTGCAGATTATGCTCACATGATTTCAGAGGCCAAGGCTCAGTCTCAATCGCATTATTCTTCAGATGTTTTGCCTTTGTTCGATGATTTTATCGGCGGTATGCCCTTCATGTTAGAATTTATTTTGGCAATTTGGCTTAGTGATTAAATTTAGTATAGTAAAGTTCAGGTGTTTGTTGTGTATTGCCTGTTTAGACTGATAATCGTGATGTTTAATTACGTTAATAACCATAGAGTGATACTTCATACATTAATCCCCAAGAAAGCTTGATAGCATCAATGTGGCAATGAACCGGGTATTTTGGCTATCATTTCAAGGAAGAATTCATAGTATAATGCTGTGTCTTGTGTATGTTTCTTGAATGAGGCATCTTTGTGGGCATAACTACATCAATGAGTACACAATGACCTAGGTATCAAGCTCACATAAACTGTGCTAGATGAGTCTAGTGATAAACTCTATAGAATCACAGATATGACTACTTTGGTAGATATTAGCAGGTGATTAATAACGATTTATCTTAAGACTTTATGCAGGACTTTGGTCCAATGCTTGCTGCCAAGGGGCAAAGCATGCTCTCGTGGATTGCAGATGATAGTTTTGAGTTTGAGGACAAGGCAAGCATCACTCCTCAGGTGATTTTCTTTTGACTTAAACTGGTAAGCTAGTAGGTTAATAGATGAGCAGCGTTTCTTAAATAATTGTCAAACTTGTTCTAAATAAACTCTGCAGCGTGTTTTATTGACATTGTTCTTTTGCTCCAGTTCATGGCAGGATTGTAGAATTAACTCAACTAGCTGACACACAATATGAATTGTCATCTGTAATCCATCTTGTAGTAGCTTTGTCACGACCCCTTAAGATCTATTACTTTAAAGCCTTTTTTTTATGTTCAAGAACACTTTTTTGGTTTAAGACTGATAAGAACATATCAGTTTTAAGTAAATTATTCAGTATGACATACTATATCTACCAAAAATAATGAATATTCTGATTCAGTTATCATCCCACGTAAATTCACATTTGGCAATGAGAACATTTCTTCTCTGTCTTCCATACTGATCATAAGTTTCTTTCCTTTGGTTGCTATACTTTCATAAATATCCCAGACCCATTGGTTGAAATTCTTCTGGTAACTGTAAGAGGACATACATAAGTTTGTGGTGTTTTTGTTAAATATTTTTCTTACTATGGTCTTAATTATGCAGGCACCGTTTCTTTCCCTTAATCTAGATGCTCTTGCCGAACAACTTGCGAAAGCAAAGCTGTCAGAGAGGTTATATCTAGAATCAGACCTTTTACCCCTGGAGCTGGTATCATGATTTCTTTTTTCATTTTCTGCTCATTCTTTGTTCCCCTTTATATTTGTTCACAAATTTTGAAAATGCTATGACTGTATCATGAATGAGTTGCATATGAACTTAATTTATATAATCATGTGAATCACAATAATTCTTGATAAACTCAGGTTCCATGAACCACCACCACGTCTTGCCATTTGCTAATGAAGTGTCTATAAAGAACCCCTGGCATCCAACTTTTCTTATCATCTTCGTTGCATTCCTTGTTTCCATTCACCTTAGCATTCCTTGTTCCCATTCCTTGTCTACAAAGAACTCTTCCTTCCTAGATCCTTATGACACCAGTTCTCATTAAGATTAAGTCAAAATTATGAGTGTGTTTTCCAAATTATTGTGGGCTTATCACGTATTAATAAATTCAAAGCATACACGTAATGTTTCAAGTTTCAACATACTCAGGTATTTTGCTGATCTAAATGAAGTCAAGAGCATAAATTTGTCTTTAGTTGTTTGGTAGATTAACTTAGAATTCTTTCTTAGTTATCAAGACATTGACTTCTAAATTTGTATCTGATTGCATGATTCATTTACTGATCAAGTTCATGTAAAATGTAAATGTAATACTCGCTAAACTGCATCGACATTCCTCCTTAAATATTGATGACTGTGGCTGTAGTTCTATCTATACCTATCTGTGATTCTGTATCGACTCTTATTCTTTGTTACTGCTATAACTGGTAAGTTTCATTTTTGCTTACTATCCTAAGATGAGCGCATCAGATTTGAATAAAATTTGTATGAACTAGTGCCATCAGAAGAATAGAACAGGAGTAACAGAAAAAACAATGGACGCACTAATGTCTTATTCAAAACGACAAGCTTCATCTCCAATGTTTATTACTTTCTGTTCTCTTTCAGTTTTATCATTACCAAATATCACAAGTTTTATCCCAACAATTTTTACAGTTGGACGAGGCATGCGATGAAGACAAACATGATCCTCAAACTGCTACATCAGCTTCATCCCTCAGTAACGATCAGGCAGTAACTGCTACTGGAGATCTTCTTGTTCAAACCTCTGAAGAAGAACCAAATCCTGTAAACAAAAACATGGATCAGATCTTGCAGCCGCGAGCAACCAACGGAAGTATTTCGCCAAAACCAGTTTTGGAACATCCTACAGATTCCACTTCTGGGAAGTCATCAAAATTCGAGGCAGCTACTGCAGAAGCAGAGCTCGACATGCTTCTAAACTCATTAGGTGATACTGCAGTTCCCGAGGCGTCGGGTGCATCATTGACAAGAATTCCGTTGACTGGCGACGCCTCTGTGAAGAAAGGAGTGAATATGTTGAATCCGGCCATTGTTGATGATGCTGTTGATATTCTTCTCGAGGAAACATCGAGCCTTACCATTGCAGACCAACAGATGTCGCATGTGTCAAAGGCAAACTCTGCATCTATATCATCCACTAAGAATCCAGTTTCTAAATCTGGAATTGTGGATGATTTTGATTCATGGTTAGATACCATTTAAATTTCTTCAAAATGCAAACAAGTAGGCTGTCTTCGTTGTAATCTTCTACTTTGTTCTCTCTTTTAATATCCTTTGGACGTCGAGCTAATGTAAAAGGGCTAACTATCAATTCCAAGTTAAAATTGAATGATTTCTCTGTGGTTTACAATTTATTGTATTTACCATTTTATACCAACATAATTTAAAATTCAAAACATCCAAAGCTTGCTGATCTCTAGCTTTTTAGAAAAAAAAAAACAAAAAAAGTACAGAAGATTTTATAACATATTTGTTTCGGTGAAATGTAGCAACTGAAAGTTTGGAGATGAATTTATGGTAACAATTATTACTATATATAAGTCAGTACAAATGTACAAGGTTTGGTGTTTAATAATTAATATACTCGTGGGGATACCCAAAGAAAAGTTCCTAGAATGCAATAATACTACCCACCAATGACAACTGGGGAATGATAGCATGTCACTACAACCTACCAATGACAACTGGGGAATGATAGCATGTCCAGTGACAAGGGGCAATGGGGCCTGGGGGTCCATGGGCCCTCAGTCATTTTCAAAAATTTCAGTAGTATTATAGTAATTTTATAATTATTTAATTAAAAATAAATAAATAAATAGATTTAGATGTTAAGTATTGTTCTGTGATTTCATCCTTCTCTGCTAAACCCTATAAGGTTTGGAGGTCTTGCTCAGAATATGGTTTCTACAAGGAAACATAAAGTTTTTCGCTAGTTTATTTGTTACTTAAATTGTCATTGATCTTACCAGTTGTCATTGCCTCAGTAAAAAGAGCATTTTCAGCAATGAAGTTCATCAAGAGTTCTCTACGCAATCGTATGGGAGATAAACTATTAAATGATTGTTTGGTTCCTTATATTGAAAAGGATGTATTTGTTAATGTTACTAATGAAACTATTATGCAGCGATTTCAAAAAATGAAGAATAGAAGAGAAACGTTATAATATAATTGTATTTAACTTTTATATTTTCAACATTGTGACTTAATTTATATAATATTATTTATATTTTATTTTTATTTTTAAAATTCTTCGTGGCCCCCCAACTTTGAAATCCTAGCTCCGTCACTGAGCATGTCCTATGTTTTCTTTTCTTTCTACGGCCTGCACTTTCAAACTTTTTTCAGTTTATAGCCTTAATTTTAATAGAATTTGTAATTATAGCCTAGTAAAAAAATTGGGCATGGAAAATGCGTCGTAGACAATAAGTAATATGAATTTCAATTTTCACCTCAATAGAAATGACACTGTTCATGTCCACATCATCAAATAATAGTATTGTCGATATTCTTGTGTGATGATTCAAACATTTCAAGGGTGAAAATTTCAGGATTATTCCACCCCTGATGGTTTCCGTTCATTTCCGTTCATTTTGATGCGAAAAATAGTCGATGCTCATTTTATAACAAGTAATATAAAAATAGTAAAATCATTAATGGGACACCGTGAAACACAGAAGATTGTGGAATAGAAAATCACATCCGATGACAAGGGGGTGGGGGTTTAGTGTTGGAAAATGTAGTTGGGATATTGATGTTACAATAAAAAAAAATACATACATATTAATTTTTTTTCTTAATCTTAAAACATTGTAATATTTTTGGTACTCTGTTTAAATGTTGGGATATTATCTTATATTTATCAAAGTTAAAATTGGGTGACGTCTAAAAATGTGGTGGTATATTATCCTAGATCTTCAACATTTAATAATTCAACAACCTATTATGAGACGTTTAAAGTGACTTTATAGATATTTAGGATGTGTTGATAGTAGAGATAAGCTCAAGATTAGATTATTAATTATAACTAAATAGTGTTACTGTTTAATTATAATTAATAATCTAATTTTGAGCTTATCTCTACTATCAAACACACCCTTAATGTTTTACACAAGCATAGGCGACGCTCATAATCAGCCGGATATTGACTATATATCATAATTTTAATTAATAAATGTATTTTTAACAACTTTATAGGCCTTTTTTGTTGTAGTCTAGAATATTTATAACTAGCAATTGGATTCCTCCTTTGACCTTTCTTTGTTGAGCTATGGAAGATAATTATTTCAGTTGTAAATACCATTGAACCAATGTGAATCGAAGTTAAATGATATAGGACTTTTTGCATCTTTCCAATTAATCTTCATACCTACTTTTATAATAAAAAATAATTATATACTTTCTCAATTTCGTTCGAAGTGTTTCATTTCTTTTGAATATGGATATTAAGATTAAGAGATTAGAGTATAAATTGTATTAGTTCATATGTATATAGAGAGAAAAGATTGACATGATAATTAAATTATTGGTATAATTAGGCCAATTAATTATATAGTTAAAACTTGTCATTATTTTTTAAAATAAAATGATACACTTGAAATGGGAGAATTCAAAAAAGAAAGAAAGTGGAACACTTCTAATATTAATTAAATAATATATAATAGTCTTTTAGAAAGATTTTGTTATATAATAGGAGTATATTTAGGGGGTGCGAAAATAGATAGCGAGTATCGAGTGTACCCAATCACGAAGCAAGACCCGCAATAGTCGGTTTCGGAGTTGGGATCGGGTATTAACCGTGCCATTTTTTTGGGTGTCGGGTTACCCAATAAATAAATGAAAAATGTGTAAAAGACTTACTCTTACTGTTAGTCTGCTACATTACCATTCACTTACTCTTACCTTACGGCACCCACCACAATACACAGACGAACCACTCACCCTGTTACCCACTTACTATCCGACTCACCGCGGCCACCGCCAACCGGCCTCCGACTCACCTTTACCGTCTAGCCGCGCCTCTATCCTCATTTTCAGCCGTAGTAGCCATCGAGCCTGCGTTGCCCTCTCGCCCCGCAGTCACCGCTCATGCTCGCAATCTTCTCCTCGCATTCGTCGGCTGTTGCTCATGTTTGTGGTCCAAGTAATTAATGCTTCTTCGATGCTGAGCCACCTCAGTTTGGGTACTGAGCTCCTGGGCTAGCTTATCCAATCTAGTGCCTAAAGAAAAAAAAAATGAATAATAATAAAATCATCTGGTCATCAATCACAATAAAGCTGGTGTAAGTGTGCAACTACTACTAGTGATCAATTTGGGGTTTTAACTTAGTTGTTTTCTCTATCATCTTCATCATCAATCCTCTCTCTCTAGCTGATGTCTAAAGAAGCTCCAGTTTTTACTTCACCTCTTTTCGTTATATGTCAAGATCTCCTTTTTTTCTCCCCAAAGATTCAATCCTTTTCCAAGACTCTGATTCTTTATCGAATTTGAGCTTTTGGGCTTTACTTAATTCGCGTGTTGAGGTTTTGGGTTCGATAGTTTTGATGAATCCCTTCATGAAGTAGCAGTCTTTAATCGAACCGAGCCAACGATTTTGCATCCCTAAGTATATTATTGTGATATTACAGTATCGAATTAATGCACTACATCATATGCAAGCGAGACCATAACTCAAGGTGAAAAATATACTACCACATCAGATGGAAATATACCCACATGCATGTGGAATTAAACCGAAGACCTCTCGCTAAGGGAAGTCTTGTTATGCCTCAATTTTGCCACTTAAATATGACTCATTGGCATCGGGTTTAAAAGAGTAAAAATATATTTAAAAAAAATTAGGGGAGCCCGAGGCTGTCCATTGTGTGTGTGTGTGTCCGCTGCTGCAAGGACGAAGCCAAGTTTCGGCCGTGCCTCGACGATTGCCTGAACATTTTTATTGAGAAAATTATTATATTTATGTTGTATTTTATATTGTTTTTATTTTTTATGTATAAAATTATAGTTTCTTCCGTCTAAATTTGTTTGTGAATACAAAAATATAATTTTGCTCCGTCATTTTTAAAATCCTAGCTCAATCCCTGCGTCGATCAATGCCTATTAAATCTTAATTGTAATTAATAAGTCACTTTAACAGAAATTGATAAATCTTGATTAGAAATTGATGAACCTAATTAAATTTATTAAAGGTATGGTGAGTAAGATTTGAAATGCATATATTTGTTACGCATGTATTTCAAGATTAATCCAATAAATAAGAGGAAAAAAATTAATATCTGAATTAGAGTCATTATAAAATGTCACAACTGATGTGGGTTTAATTATTTCATTAAATTTTGTGGGGGTAACTCTACAACCACTGATCGGAGAGGCAATAAACTCTTTATACTATACAGCTTCGATAGTAAATTTAAATTAAATTATCAATGGACCTACACTACTTATTCATTGGTTGGTTGCAAGTTTTAGGAATAAAGACAATTAACTTGAGCTCATCCAATTGATAGTCTCTTTCTTTTTCCCATTTATATTTGGAATAATTGCCCATAAAATCATAAAGAATAGGTTAATTCTGATTTGTCCCGCTTCTTTCAAAATTTGAATTACAAATCACGAAATTTTAAAAATTCTCAATTGTCCCATCTGACCAAATTATTTCATGAAGTTTTTTTTAAAATTCTCAATTGTCCCATTTGACTGAATCTCGTCGTAGACGGGTAATTGACGATTCAAGAAGTTTAACCACTCTCGCTGTCTCTCGTTGTCTTAAGTCTCACAGTACAACGTTATTTTGTTAACCGACCGTTCATTCCACATAGACTTTTTCGTATGCCAACTCAGTTTTGATTTCTCCCAAATTTAGTTAGATGGGACAGTTAAATTTTTTTCAAACTTTATGGTTTAATTTGGTCAAATGAGACAATTGAGAATTTTTAAAATTTTATGATTTGTCATTCAAATTTTGAAAGATGCGAGACAGACCAAAATTAACCTATTTTTTATGATTTTATATTCAATTATTCTTTTATATTTTGGTGTTGCAATCTCAAACCAGATCATATAATTCTGAAAATAAAAATATAAAGAAGTTCAAGAAAGGTATATATTTATTCCCATAACTTTCTTTCATTTGTTGACTTTACAATATCTTAAGTTAAAATAAGAATTGTTCCTCAAATTTTATTATTTTTTCAGAGATGTCTTTAGTTGCGTATAGGTAGTTTGGTACATAAAGTTGTCAACTTTGAGTTAATATTTGATCGCATACTCTACCACGTGATCATCTTTATTTACGAGATTAATTATTACTCTCTGTCAACGAAATTAATTATTTACGAGATTAATTATTATCATCTTTTAGTTACAATTCACACATTTCAATAGATATATATATATAGTTAGTTTGAATAGTCAAAACAGAATTAAGCAAATTTAATATGTATATGTGTGTGTGTGTATATATATATATATACACACATTAGAAACGTACAAATTAGACATTTCTATGGTAGACAACTCATTTAGTGGTTGATGCATTATGAATTCATTCAATTTTAATTGAATTCTCAACAACTACATAAAACAGTTATAAATTGTGTTAATTGATTTTTAGTTATTACGATGATATTTTTGAAACCCAACTAGGATTGGAAAGAATATCGGAATACCAGTATACCAGACTTATTCTACTGAAAAATCGATAAGGTAATGTTATGGTATTTACTTATCGGCATTTTCGGTATGGTATATGTTATGACAGTTTCGGTACGGTCCACCCCTAAACTGAATAGTAGATGTAAAAGATATTAATATAAAAAATATTGAAAAAATATATTAGAAGTATTAAGATTTTATAAACAAAAAAGCATTAATTTACGTATAAAAAAGTGAGCATTAATGTTTACATAAAAATATAAGTCATACCAAGCGTGACGTCGGAACCCTACCATGTCAGATCGTTTACGTACATCGTAAACATCGTACAAAACCCACATTGCATGCATGTCAGATCGTTTACGTACATCTAATTCTCCAATTTTTAAATTATTAAACATAAAATAATTAATTTTATATATTAATAAAATCTTCTATATAAATACTCAAGAACAATGTGCATTTTCTCACCCCACAATTGTTTTCGGCATTTGGTTTAATTTGGCCAATTTATTAATTGGTTGAATAAAGAGTTATGAATTTTATTGAAAATTCTAATTTATTTATTTAATTAGTTGTCAATATTAATCTATTTAATTTGATAAATTATCATATTAGCGTAAATAAAGGACAATTGTAACATTTTAATTCATATATTCTATCAATTATATTTAGTATTTTCATGAAAGGAAAGTAATTTAATAATATAATAAAATAAGGTTGATATTTTACGGCTCTCTTTGCAAAACACTTTCTTTTTACATAAATATAGAAGACTGCGGGACATTTCCATATAACCTATTAATATAATATTTAATAATTTTACTATTTACAAAAGGATGAAGGATGTAACCATATAATGGATAGTATTGATTATAAATTTTACAGAAATTTGAATTTGATATAGTAAAAACCATATTTTCTCTATTTCTATTTATCTATATCTATATATATATATATATATAGGTGTAATCAGATCAGAACCATTTCTTATTGCAGAACAGAGACTGAATGGAAACCGTTGATTTCGAAGATCTAAAGGATGATATAATGACACGTGGCACTTATATGTATTTAATTTTTAATGAAATATGAATTATGATAATTTTAGAGTTTATTTCTATTTATAATCCGTTGGAAGTTGGACACATAAATTTTTACTCCTAAATAAAGTTTATTCCTAAATAAATTATTTTTTATAGAGATTTTACCATATAATATATGCATGTCGTATATATCACTAAGATGTGAAAACAAGTACTAAAATTTAATAGTTAGGAGATCATTTATCCAATTTATTTATATATAACAAAACAAGCAATGACGCGACGAACTCAGTCTGTCACGAACACTTGCAGCAGGTAGGTTCATTTGAAGCTTAAGAATTCAAGAACATGCCACGACTGCTTTCCTCGCCGCTCTCCTCGGCGGAGTTCAAGAGCATGGTGGAGGAGAGTGCGGTGGTGGTGGTTGCGCGGCGGGGCTGCTGCATGACCTACGTCGTGAAGCGCCTCCTTCAGTATGTCGGCGCCGACCCCGCTGTGTGCGAGATGGAGGAGACACACGTCGACGAGCTGGCTCGTCACTTGGCCGAGGCCGGGGTGCTGCTGCAGCTACCGGCGGTGTTCGTCCGAGGGCGGTGGTTCGGCGGGACGGAGAGGGTTATCGCCACGCTCATCACGGAGGAGCTCAGGCCCTTGCTCAAGCAAGCTGGAGCCTTGTGGTTGTGAGATAGAATTATAATTTGTTTATGTTTCATTACCATCATTTGTATTCGTGTGCTTATTATATGTATTGTTAAAGATGAACTATGTAGCAAACGATTTTATTGTAAAATCTGCATGTTGCTATATTTGAGGGCCTAGGTGGAGTTGGTATTCTTGGGATTAGAGGTCTCAAATTCAAATCTCATTAGCGTTTCTATAGCACTAAGTCTGTTATACGTAGTTTTTCAAGTGTGGTTTCGATCTTTCTGTGTGGTTTATCTATTCAGTGTGGTTTGTTAAGCTATTTCAAAGGAGTGAGAGTTTATACATTGTGATTTGCCTTAATTACGTGGTATGCAAACTATTGTGGTTTATCTATTTTGCGTGGTTTTTAGATTATTGCACAACAGTAGAGTTTACCTAGTGATAGTAAAAGTAGCAATTGCAGGTTCTCATGACAACAATAACAACAAAAAGAAAAATTCAATAATATCTTATTTTGGGGTCGAAGAAACTAGTTAATATTAATCGACATTTTTATCATAAATTTTCGATCCTCGTAGAATGATGGTGGGGTCAGTCGATTTTGCCCGATCCCACTTCAGTCTGTCATTGCTTTCAAAAAAAGTCTTCCTAGAACAAGTATCTTATTTCAAAATTCTATGAAAAATAATATCAAATTATCAAATTTGCCCTTCTTCAAATTTCAAATGCTACTATGACATTGTAGACTTCTCATTTTGTGTTTCCAATAAATTTATCTACTCCCTTTCTTAGCTATTGTGTTTCCAATAAACCTACATAATCATTTTCTCCTATTACTCCAAGTAGTCTCTTATGAATTTTAATTGAAGATATAACTTTATTGATGCACATTTAATGCCAATTCTTAGAATAGTTCAAACAGCTCTTCTAAATATAGTGATTCCAGCAATAATAGTTTTAACTTAATTGGTTCACTTTATTTTTTGGAAATGAAAACTATGTACACATAAATTTATTTTGCTAGGAGCTATGTACTCGAGTTCAAAATTTTGAGACAATTATTTTATATGTTTCGTTGTGATGATATGAGCTTTTGCATAATAATTCATACAAAATACCAAAAATCTGATAATGTATACAAATAAAAAAAATAATTTTTTTGACTTGATAGGGGCTTAAGCCCCTTATTGTATATATGTGTGTCTGCCATTGGTTTTACGTTTGTAATAAGACTTTGAAATATACATCTATATATTTGATTAGTATAGATGTATGACTCATCTTTATTAATAAATGAATAAGTTTTTTCATCTTCATAAATTAAATTAATAAAATACAATTATTTTTAGTGATTAATGTAAATACATATATACATAAATAAATTATAGTTTACAATTTATCGAACACACTACTACTTAGTTTTCCAACAAACTTTTTTAAATCGTTTTTTGCAATTTTTGAGTTGCATTAATTGCTTTTCAACCATTGCATTGATTATTAATTATTCATATCGTGTCGTCTCACTTTTTTTCTTTTTTGCGTGTCATATCGTTTTCACTTTCATTCTCCTATTTTTGTCTCTTTTCATATCTCTAGCTTTCTTTCTTACCATATATTCCTTTCTCGATCACATATGTACATGCTTTACAAAGTCTCCACTATGCATGGCCATGCTATGTGTGCGGGTTGGGTTGGGTTGGGTTGGGTTGGGTCGGCCCGGACCCGGCCGAACTCAACTCTTGCCGGACCCGGATCCAACTTGAACCATATTCATCTCATGATTCAAATTTATGACCTATTTTTATAAAAATAACACATGTTGAATAAAAGTAGTATTTATAATTAATAAAAGTGATTGTTGTATAAATAAATGTATTTTCAAACAAAGATGATGGTTATTATGAGTAAAATTTACTATTTTTATAAATAAATACGATTTTATCAAAAGTAATTGTTCTTATACATAAAAATAACTCTACTTATGAAATTTACTATTAAAAAACTAAAAAACAAAAATGAAACCCAAGTTGGGTCTAACCCGGTCCAGCCAACCAGGTTGACCCGTGCGTATGCTTGCACCAGAGCACGTGCAAGTGTGCCTCTAAGATAAAGACATACAAAGTAGTTTACAACCAACTTTTATGAACAGTTGCTCAGAAAAACGTTATGAACAATAACTTGTTCAGGTTTTTTTTCTTTAAAATAATTAAAAAAAAAAAAAAAAAAAAAAAGTCTTTATGAACAAGAACTACTCGAATTTAAGAATGCTATTCAGTGATAAATAACAAGGAAATATCACTATATTTAACCAAAAAAAATAAGAAAAATCTCGGGCAAACTCTATGCAGCACAGAAATATCAAGAAATATAATAATACTATATCTAATGGAAGAGTGAGGGGGGAATGTCAAAGATAGGGATCGAGAAGGCCAAAAATGTGATGCAGAAATGTCGAAGATTTTACTTGGCCCTGAATGCTGGATCAATCCATGCAGCAATTATTATGTATCCGAAACATTACAGGACTCTCAAGAAACGTGCAATCTTAAGATTATCCTTTTTCAAGGGGCAGTCTCCAAAGTAGCATATATCCAAAATCTGCTATTTGCAGAGTAGAAGAAAAGAACATCCCATAACTCGACCTGGTGGGGACGTGCATGAAGCCCAATCATCTATAGGGTTATTTACTTCCTAGCGTTTTGCTCTTGGTTGAGCTCGTGAAGGTTCAGCAACAACTCATCAGAGTTCAGGTACACCTTGTTGGTTGAAGTAGCAACAGTGTGTGAGATATCCTTGGATGCTTCAATTTTCCTCAGTGTGATAAATGCCGGATTGTTGGCAATAGCTTGACCAATCAATTGAGCACTCTTAGCTTCTCCCTGGAGACAAGAATGAGGTAAAGTTTAAATGAATCCCGCAGAGGTTTGATACTTTATGCTGTCATAAGAGCTCAACCCTATGTAGAGAATGTAGCATACGTAACCAACAAGATTCCAAAAAATAAAAGCATGTGTTTTATCTATCTGAGAGCATGTACCTCAAGAAAAAAGTATAATTGCTCAAAAATATCAGTAAGTAGTAGGCATTTTTACCTGTGCTCTAATTATAGCACTTTGTTTGTCTTGCTCAGCCTTTTCAACCACAAATTTGGCCCTCTCAGCTTCTTGTGCAGCTACCTGTTTAGCTTCTATGGCAGCAGTGAATTCCCTTCCAAAGGTCAGCGTGGTAATTGACACATCATCCAGTGCCATGTTGAAGTTGGCAGCTCTCTCTGTTAAAATTTTCCGTATTTCCCTACTTACATTCTACATCAAGTAAATTACTATCAGTACAGCACAAAAGTTATCTGGGAATTCACAAATTTTAGGAAATCAATCTAATGCTAGCACACTTATTATGAGACTCAATTACTTACTGGTGCATGAAAAAGGCCATTGTTCAAAACCTTTCAAAGTTACACACTAAAAGGTCTTCATTTGAAACTCCATTTCACAATGTTCAATTAGCTGGGAATCCCACACTTATAATATCTATCTTTCAAGGTTACAACATCCATAGACAATTCCAATTACTTTATCCAGGTAGTATTGAGTCTCAGATATAAATGTCATCATCTCCCAGTATCTATTCTCTAGTTTCTCAATTATATGAAGGAATAAATTAGCATTTATCAAACAGCATTTGATATTAATGTCAAACTAGAGTAAGAACCTAGGAAGAGGAAGTAGTGAATCATTCTCACACACTATTCTGAAATCAGCTACATCTGATGATTTCTTAAGTGCACTAGCACATCAATCAAAGGGCTGATATAACATATAGATTACATTATATATAAACAAAGGACTATTCCTCCAATTTAAGATCGCCTTACTCTACCTCTCTCTGGGTTATAAGCTGGCTAGCATTGTATTGGGCAACCACAGCTTTCAAAGTCTCATGAATAATTGAAGGCAGGACCCTCTCATTGTAATTTTCACCAAGGGTTCGGTAAATGGTTGGCAATTGATCAGCCACCGGACGTGTGAGAACTCGAAGACCAATTTTGACCTGTAGCAAGCATACAGAGAACCAATTGGATGATTAGATTCTCATTAGTCTGTAGTTGATCTAATAGCAAGATATGAAACGACATTCTATGCACACTATGGATATGACACCAAACATCTTCAGAGGGTACATGAGGAATAGGAAGAAAGTATGGAGAGCAACTAGAAATTTGGAAGCAATCATGCTGGGAGGGCATAAGAACATGGTACAAAATTCATCAAGAACTTGCACCCCTTCCTCTCAACAAAAGAAGGTGGTTGTAGAGTGACAGGGATATATACACGATGGCGGCTTATAAGCTAAATATGTCCTATAGTTTGTTCTTTGAAAGGTACCAAGATAGATAGAGAAAATCAAACTTTCTCTAGCTTCAAAAAAGTGATGAGCAACAAAAGATTATGTGAGTACATGCAGGCAGAGAGGCAGGGTTAGGGTGGGTGTCAATGAAAAATGAGGAGAGATAGCACGCACACACTAGACACACATGCGCACGCACACGCAGAGAGAACAAAGATTACCATCTGAAGGTCACGACTGCCTGATGTGCTCTCCACTAGATGAGGTCGCGCCCTGACATCATAAATTACTGGCCTTTCGAACCATGGGGCCAATATGTGTGTCCCTTCAGGATAGACCTGTAAATCATTTATTAAAACAAAAATTTAATCAGAAATATACTTGGTTGATGTTGATATTATTATTAATAATTAGTACTATTTGGTTGGGGGAGATATAGCTGACCACACCATTACAAATCCAAATATATTGAAGAGCACAAGGGTTTGATCTTCCAAAATGTCAATACTTCACATGGATTGACTTCACTTAAGAATCTGAATCTCTAAGTTGACTAGGAGTTACCTATTAGCCACATAACGTACCATGGTAAAGAAAAATGCGGGAAAACTAACCAAATCCTGTCAAATCCTGACTAAAGGTTCTGTTTTTAACCAAATCCAGACACTAACAACTACATAATATATTTTATTTTGAGATATAAAAAAATAATGTGACAGCAAGTACATGAAGGCAACATTTCCTAGCATTGGAAAATTAAATAGGAAGCATAATCTTATAAAAAAGAGTATTCAGAGTCAAGTCTGACAGAGATAAAGGCAACAATACCTTATCCTTGACCCCCCAGATGCGGTTGAAAACAATGGCACGATGCCCTCCCTCAACATTGTAGAGACTGTTACTAAGTCCGTATATAGTAAGCCCCGCAATAGCCCCAAAAGAAATTAGCTTGGAGGCCCCATTCCCACTAGGCATCTTGGGTACATTGACATTTTTGAAATTCATCTTTTAATCTGCTGCATATTAGAGAGAGATGTCACAAAATTATTTTCCATGTAATAAGCGAGGAGGATTAAATCCAAGGAAAAAGTCATATCTGACCAAACCATCAGTTTTGCCGACTATGTTACATATAAGCTACATAACAATCATTAATTAATTGTCATAAATTGTAGAACATTGCTTTCAGGAACATTATTTCCAGATTCAGGGAAGATTATTATAATATCTTGAGCAAATTGTGCACAATAGAACTTGAACCTAACCAATCAACCAGGGTTTAGAATCAAAAATCTTTGAATGCTCCTACTAAAAAACCGAGGGAAGTGAAATTCCCGCAGTCTCAGGAAGACCATATTCTACCGGAGGTAGGTCCAGAGAAGTTGGAAATGAGCTATTTAAGAAATGAGAGCAAAGCGAATGGATTAACGACAGGAAGAGACGAGTGAGCTGCTCTCGGAAAAGAGGGTTTACCGAGAGTGGCGAAGGAAATGCGAAGGCCCCGTGTAGTCTGAAAGACAAACAGGATTCCCCGAAGAGAACAACTCAGGAATGAGTTATGAGAATTATACGGTAAATCCAAAAAAACAATTCTTAAGAAGTCTTAACATGAACTACAAACGCTGAATGACAACATAAAGGAGCAAGAACAACTCAACATAATAGGGTAAGTCTCACATTCCAGCCTTGTTATTAAGTTCAACTGAAAAACCGTCCTACTTAAAACAAGAAAAACACTCAAATAGGGTTCTTGGCCAGTGGAAGAAAAATGGGGAATGAGTTCACACGGCTTATTCATACCCAATTTCAGTAGTCAAAGGGACAAGTGAATAATACATTACCCACCCAATAAAAAAGAATGTAAGCATAAAAATTCCAGGAAACAAAGTCCTTAATTCTGAGCAAAAAAAATGAAAAATAAACTATGCTCTGAGGCTGGTTCAGCAGGAGCCAGGAGGATAACAATACTAAAATACAAAGGAGGCGAGCACGCGCACACCTCAGAAATGTAATTGCACCAACAATTCCTGCCCTCAGATGTTGAAATTCAAAAATGATGTATCAGAAATTACTCATTCAATGTCAGAGCCATTCAAACTAGTAAATTCATATGCAAACCATGTAGAAACAATCAACCGTTTGTGCACAAACATTACAAACAGCAGGAAACAGAGCGTGAATAGAGAGAAGAACAGTAGATCTACATACCTTGATCAAAAAAAGGTATGGCTTGGAGAAGGAGCGAGAAAAGAAGAAAAGAGGAGAAGGGTTTTAGAGAGAGAGGGGGGGAGCTTGGAGAAGGGGTTAGTCTCGTAGGGCTTAGGGTTTTTCTTCTCCAATTTCTATTTCCCTTCATTTTCATCTTTCCTCTCTATTCCTTTCCTTTTCTGTTTTTGGGCTGAAGCCCGTTTAATATCCTCTTAGGTAGACTGGGCTTCAAATTCTTTTTATAAATTGGAACTCGACATTTATTACTCATTTCATCACTTGTGGCCTACTTCCAATAAAATTTAGAAATAAGGATGGATAGTCAACGAGGTCTAGCTCAAGTAGCAAGTCTCATTTGTATACAGTGTTGTACTTTAATTGTAATAATATAGATCGTGTCGGGATGATAAAATTCCAAAACAACATATTACTTTCCATGCCCCATAGATTTGCAAAAAGCTCATCACGGAGTGAATCCAAGCCATTATGCGAGTCGTGAGCAAGATAGATGGTTATTAGCAAGTTGGAGGCGAAGTGCATATTTTATTGTAAAATAGAGCAGAATGTGCTGTAAAATAGATATAAGAGTTGGAGATGTCCTAAGGGCAAAATTCTTGATTTGGGTCAATGTAGAAAAAAGGTTCCCGAAATGGGAACCTTTTTTTTTGTGTTCCGGAAATG